>PVJS01014700.1:0-39992 GCA_004027185.1 Glis glis | reverse complement strand
GGAGGGAGGGAGGAAGAAGGCTTCTTTAGAATTACTTTATCAATGACTGTGTGTTGATAATGGAATGGTACTAATGATGATAAGGAATAATAGCTAAAATTTGCCAAGTGCTTACTCTATCCTTGACACTGTTTAATGATTCTAATGACCCTTTCTAATGATCATTTCATTTATTCTCAAAAGAAATCAATGTGGTAAGACTATTAATACTCACATTTAACAGATGAGGAAACTGAAGCTCAGAAAATTTGCACACAGGGTTTCTGTCATTGGTACTACCCTTAGGCTGTCTTGCTGCAAACCGAGCTCCAGGGGCCAAAATAGGGCATGGAGTTTGCAGACTCCAAATCCAAGGGGCTTTTTGCTATGTCTGAGCCATAGATTTATTATGTTAAGTAACAGGGTCCCTCTTGTCTGGGTCTACTGTTCCAGAAAAAGCAGAAAATAGTCCCCCAGTGCTTTTGTAAATAGTCCTTAATTGAAATCAGTGTTGGTATCATTACCACCGAGTTCTGCAATTAGCCAGCCTGGAGATTGCTTGCTAGGTTTCAGCTATGGAGATATTTACATATCTATGTTTTAACTCTAGGCAGGACTTTCAGCCTGTAAATTGCTTATCTAACTGTAATCATAGCTGCTAGGAAACTGCCTGGGGCCATTCCAGGGGAAGGAGAAGTAGAGAGAATTCCCCCAAGGCCAGCTGTTGCCACCCCTGAATAACAACACTAACAAGAACTAATATTTGTACAGTCCTTTAAAAAATTATGAAACACATTCTCATACAATGGCTTGCCTCGTTTTTAATTCCCATGATAGTGTGTGTGTGTGAGGGAGAGGACTGGTATGAGAATTTTTATTTTAAAGAAGAACCCCCAAAGACTGTTTCCTTCAGGGCTATAATAGTCTTTCATTCGGCCAATATTCATTGAGCACCTACTATGTGCTAGGAACTGTCCTAGGTGCTGGAATATACTGGCAAACAAAACACACCCTGTTCCTTGACTCATGAAGTTTATGGGGGAGGAAGACAATAATCAAATAATGTACACAAATAAATATAAAATTACAACTACTGTAGCACAAGCAGATTGGTAAATGGAGAGGTTTAATCTAATCAAGATCAAGGAAAACTTTCCTGAGCTCTGATGAATAGGAATTAACTAGACAAAGAAAGAGAGAAGAGTGTTTCATGCAAAGAAAAGAGCATATGTAAAGACTCTGGAGTGATGGGAGTGTATCAGTTAGTTTTTGCTGCATAACAAACCATCCCAAAACTTAGTGGCTTAAGCAACTGTTCAGCCCTTGTTTCTGTGAATTGGTGATTTGGGTGGGATATGTGGGGTGGTTTTCAGTTGACCTCAACTGTGTTCACTCATTCATTAGTGGTCATCTCCTAGGCCAGCCCAAATAGCACATCTCTGTTTTATGTGAGTGCTCATCCCCCTGTGGGTTAGTCCAGGTTTGTTGATATAGTAGCAAGAGTGTGAGAGGAGCAGGAGGGGAAGCTGCCAGGCCCTTTACAGCCTCCGCTCAGAACTCACACAACTCCACTTCTGCCACCTTCTATTGGTGAATGCCTTTTTTAGAAGGACCAATAGGATTCAGAATCTTAGAAATGGAAGGGGTTTTCCAGTGCTGTAATCCAGGTAACAAAGAGTAGGTGCGTCCCTCATGTCTGAATGAATGGAAAGATAAACACATCAAACACACTTGTCCTTTGCATCTCCAGTCTATGGAATATTACACTAAAGGAACGGAACTGGTTTTTCTGCCTTGGGTTCCTTTTAACGCCACACCCTTTCCCCCTCCACAGAGAAATTTACCTAAAATGCAAACCTGACCATATAACCCTCACCATTTCCCCAGTGCCTGCAGAGCTTATTTGAACATCAAATCACCAGCAGAGACTATTTAAAATAGAGGCTCCTGCCCTCCATCCTAGCCTCACCAAATCTGAATTTCTGAGCTGGGGAAACTAGGATTGATGTATTTTTAAAAGGTTTATTTAGGGAAGTGGAGGTAGAGTTTAAGAGAAGGCCATGATAAAGGGGTTACACTCTAGAGAAAGGGTCTAGAACAGTCCATTTCTGGAAGTAGAAAATGGCCTAGGGTCAGTATTTTTTAAAGCTGTCCCAAGGAGTTAGATGCAACTGACCCAGCTTTTGAGCCACTGGCTGCAAGGTAGTCCTGACTCAAGTTTTGCAAAAAAATAAATAAATAAAACAAACCAGCATTATTGATCTCAACAGTTCAGACATTGACTTCTTTAAGAAATTCTCTCATCCCTCCTCGGTACCACCCCCAGAACTGATGTCTTCCTTCAGTGTGAACCCACTATATCCTGTACTGACTTTTTGTCATATTATTATTCAAAATGTATTATTAAAATTGGTTAACATATCCACTGTGTTCTCACTCCTCCTCCCCAGCCCTTTTCCTGACTCCGAGTAACCTGAGGTTCCTAAGGGTCATAGTCATATTAGCTTTAGTGCCTCCTGGAGGGCCTGGTATAGAACGGAGCCCATGAATCCAAGTGTCTGTAGTTAGATGAACAGATAAGCAAAACATGGTATGTTCATAGAATGGAATATTATTCAATCTTAAAAAGGAAGGAAAATATGATACATGGTATAACAGGGATGAACCTTAAGGACATTATGCTAAGTGAAATAAGCCAGACACTAAAAAACAAACACTGCATGATTGCACTTATATGACGTATTTACATTAGTCAAATTCACAGAGCTAGAAAGTAGAATGGTGGGTGCCAGGGATCAGGGAAGAGAGGAAATAAAATGGTGTTTAATGGGTACAGAGAATCAATTTTGCAAGATGAAAACTATTCTGGAGCTAGATGGTGGTGATGGTTGCAAAACAATGTGAATGTACTTAATGCCACGATTTTTAAGTGCATTTTAAATAATTAATTGATAAATTTTATGTTACATGTATTTTACAACATTTAAAAACTTGAACCAATGAAAATATGGATGGCCACCAGCATTTGTTGAATACCTCCAGGCTCGTACATTTCCTGATACAATAACTTTACCAGAGACCAGCTCATGGTCTCTATTACAACTTGGATTCTGTACGATAATGGTTCTGTGCATATTCCGTAGAGATGAATGGGTGACAGCTAGCTGAGGTTGGGCCAAGGCTGCTAGCTCCGTTTCTCTCCGCTTGGCTTGGCTGCCGAGGCTCAGGCCCTCTCCCTTCAATACCACTCTCCTGCCTGTGTCTTGACTTGGCCTACCTCTAGTCCAGTGGCTCTCTCTGACCCAGACTCCCACAACTAATGGTCCAGGCAAACCCAGAGGACTCAGCCACCAGCTCAGGCAAAGAAACCAGCTAGAAAGGTTTTTTTTAATTTTTTTTTTTTTTTGGCTGGACTGGGGATTGAACCCCAGGGCCTTGTGCATGCTTTTGAGGGCTTTGAGCAACAACCCCCGACTTTTATTTTGAAACAGCGTTTCACTAAGTTGTCCAGGCTGGCCGTAAACTTGCAATCCTCCAGCCTCAGCCTTCCGAGTAGCTGGGATTATAGGCGTGTACCACCAGGCTAGACTAGAAAGTTCTTTTTTTTTTCTTTTTTGTAGTGCTGGGGGTTGAACCTAGGGCCTCAGGCATGCTAGGCAAGTGCTAGGCAAGTGCTCTACCACTGAGCTATAGCTCCAGTCCTTAGAAAGGGCCTTCTTGAGCCGGGTGTGGTGGTGCATGCTTGTAATCCCAGTACTTTGGGAGACGGAGACCGGAGGATCCAGGTTCGCGGCCAGCCTCAGCTCTCTCGCTCTCTCTCTCTCCCTTTCTCTCTCTCTCTCTACTTAGTGAGGCCCTTCGCAACTTCGTGAGACCCGGTTTCAAAATAAAGTATAAAAATAGGGCCGGGGATGTAGTGCGGAGGTAGAACGCCCCTGGGTTCAATCCCTGGTACCGCAAAAAAAAAAAAAAAAAAAAAAAAGAAACGGCATTCTTGAATAGAGCCAAGGCCTCTGTTCTTGGAACTTTCTATGGTTCCGATTCTATCTGCTAGAATAATTCAAGGCAAATTCCAACTTTTTTCCCACATAGCAGATCTTCAAATACTGAAACAGAGCTCTGATGATCCTCAGCAAACATCCCCCAGACCGTCAGTTTCTCAGAGATTTCTAGACCCTTCCACTACCAAGGTGCCCTTGCCTGACCCCATGTCTATTGATTCATGTCTTCTTCAAACATGGCTCTCAGAAGTAAATAAATTCTCCAGGTTGCATCTGATCAGTGCCAAGAAGAGCAGGATTTTTATTTCCATGTTGTGGACTCAAATTTGCTGACTCCTGAAGTGAATCCAAATATCCATTATGTTTTAAAACTTAAACCCCAAAGTCTGCTTGTTTAACCACAAGCGTTATAGTCAGAGCTCTAAGGGAAATCAACTCAATGTCCTCAAAACTTCAGATCGTCTGAGATCCCTGACCACACTACACATTGTTATGGTTTGGTCTAGAATGTACCCTCTGAAGCTCATGTGTTGGAGACATGGTCCCCAGCGAAGTAAGGTTCAGAGGGAGGGCATGGCTGGAGTAGGTGGGTCACTGGGGATGTGCCCTTGGAGACTATCTACATCCCCGGCCCCTTCCTCTCCCACTCTCTGCTTCTGACCACCATGACTGAGGGCAGCTATTCTCTGTCACGTGCTCTGCCACTGCAGTTTTTGCCTGGAAGCCAGCCAACTACGGACTGAGCCTCTAAAACTGAGCCAAATAAATCTTTCCTTCTCTAAGTTGTGCTTATCAGGAATTTTGGTCACAGTGATGAAAAAGCTTTCTGCACCCACAGAACCATTTCCATTGTTTTACTATCTTTCCATTATTTTGCTTGACAAGTTGATTAGTTTGCATGTGAAGCCAGAACTCCTCTGGTCCTCACCCCGTTTACAATCCTGACTCAACTTTCACAGGCTGGTTGTCCTCACTTGCATAGGCAGTGAGGACAACTCCCTCCCATTGGAACCTGACCCCGTTATTTTGGGATCCCCAAGGGGGTCTCATGTGGACTCTAAAAGGCTTCTTGGGTTTATGTAGTTCAGGCCCTTTGTGGCTCTCAGCTGCCCTTGAACCCCTCCCAGGAGGCACAAGAGGGAGAATTACTGAGTTTGCCCAGACTGGGCTCTCTCCAATCCCCTAAAGCCATAAACTCCACTTGTCTTGCCCTGGTGTCCCCTTAGGTATTCTGTTTATGCTCAACCTCACAAAGTGTCCACTTCCCATGGCCCCCTTATGCAGGATCCCCTTTCAAGAGGCTCCTGCTCCCTCAGTCTTTGTCACTCACCCCAAATCAAAACATGGTATGTAAATTAAGCTTAGATGCATCTTGAGTCATTTTTAAAATTTTTACCTGTAGCACACATGCACACAGTTCAAAAACCCTGGAGATCACCTGACCCATTCCCTGGGTCCTCTCTCTCACCCCATTCTGTTCATATGGTAAAGCTTAGACCCAACAGGGAAAGCTATTTAAACAGAGGGGATAATTCAAAATATTAAAACCAGGAATAAATCCCAGTCTCCTGAGGTTCCCCAGGAAATCATACAAAAAAAAAAAAAAGAATGCTCCTAATGAAGCTAAGCACCTTCATGATATTTCCTGGAAATTACAAGATTAAAAAAATCATCAGGGAATTATATTTTTGTGTTAAATCCCCACCAGTTCTTCCATTCCATAGCTCTCCCTTCACCCCAATCTAGCTGTTCATTTCCATTAGATAACAATCATGTTTCAGTTGCAGATTTTCAAAATCCAGCATGGATATTGCTAGAAAACATGATTTAAAAAAAAAAAACCCGTAACTTGAACAAGTTTTTACTTGAGGGCAAATGCTATAAAAAGATAAGCAGGCAAATCTCATATTTTTCTGAGACTGAGAGTTTGCTGTTCCTTTCCTATTAGATTTGTTATTTTCTCTGTATGGTCTCTGACTCAGGCTTTTTTGTTCCTGGAACGGTGGAAAAACTATTGCTCCTACCTATGCCTCCCTTTACTCATCTGTAGAATGTGATGCCTTGGTGCCTTTAATGAAATCCAATTGGAAGATGGTGGCAAGCAAAACAGGCCAGTAAATCATTCCATCCATCCCTGTACTCACTAAGGATGTATCAAGCATCTCCTACATTCATTCATCTAGCAAATATTTACTGAGCACCAACTATATGACAAACACTGTTCTTGGTACTTGGACATTTAGAACACTGGGATTTTTTTATTTGTTTGTTCATTTTTGTTTTGTTTTGTTTTTTGGTACTGGGGATTGAACCCAGGGGCATTCTACCTCTGAGCTATACCCCCAGTCCTATTTTATTTTTTATTTTGAAACAGAGTCTCACTAAGCTGCTGAGGGCCTCGCTAAGCTGCTGAGGCTGGCTATGAACCTGCGATCCTCCTGTCTCAGCCTCCCAAGTACTGGAATTAGAGGTGTGTGTCACCACACCTGGCTGGAGTACTGTTCTTGGTACTTAGAAAATCTCTGAAAAAAAAGCAAGTATGGGCTACACCACTGCCTTGGGGATTTTGAATCAAGTCAGGTGGGGGCTTGAGCAAGTGGCTTTACTTCTGACCCTTCGATGTCCTCATCTAGGAATAATAGAGCATACTTATTGTGAGAATAAAAATGAGATCCTACAAAGTGCCCAGTACAATGCCTCGCCTATCTTAGGCAAGTGGAGAAATGTTTCTTCTTTTCTGTTCCTCCTACAGTAGCAGACAGTAGAGCTGGATTCTGGCACACAAAGGGTTTGTTGAATGAGGCACTTAGGGAGCATCAAAAGGGAGGTGGGCGGCGCAGAGGGAGGGGCACCAGTGCAGGCCACTCTTCATTTATGACCAAGGACAGCTGCAACGGTCTTAGGGGCCAATAAATAAAACCCCTTTCTGAGTATAGAACCAGTTGAGAGATGTAGTACACATGGAACTCACAAAGTCATTGTTATGACAAAGAACACTGAGAACAGACATCTGGCCCAAAGGATCTGCTAACACCCTCTGTCCCCTCTACTAGTGTGTGTGTGTGTGTGTGTGTGTGTGTGTGTGTGCATGCGCACGTGTGTGTGTGTATAGCTATATTTCTAGATGCTTATAAATTTAGAATTATTGTATCTTCCTGGTGGATTTAACTTTTTTTCATTATGATGAAATGTCTTTTTTTTTAACCTCTTATAATGCTTCTTGACCTAAAGTCTGTATTTTCTGATACCAGTAAAGCTATGTTTTCTTTTGGTTAAGATTTACATAACATATCTTTTTCTGTCTTGCTATTTTTTATTTTTCTGTATCTTTAAGGTATGTCTCATAAGCAGTAGTTGCTTTTATTTTTTAAAAAAATCCAGTCTAACAATCTATACTTTTTAATTTGAGTATTTAGTCCAGTTACATTTAATGTACTTATTGATATATTTGGGGCATGTGTGTATACTTAATTTGTACTTTTTCAAGATATGAGGACCATCTCCTCATATTTTTGAAACCCTGATCTTACCTCACTGTTTTCCATTACTAGAAAATGTGGTTGATACAGCCAGAATGCTGCAAAAATGTAGAAATATATTAATACAAAACCCTTCCCAGAAATCATTTGCATTTTCACAGCTGCCAGTGATGTCAATAACCTGAAGAAATGATGAGTGGCAGGAGTTTCTGCAGCACATGGGCAGTGAGATTTCTCTTTTAGGAGTGTGTACGTAGAGCCAGCCTTGACTAGGATGGAGCATGACCAGAAAAGTTCAACGGAAAGTAAAAGACACTTTCTCTAATGCTTCTCCGGTTCTGTTTCTTATATCTATACTCACTACTGGTGAGACACTTTTTTTTTTAAGAACTGGGGAATTGATTGAAACCAGAGGCATTCTACCTCTGAACTGTACCCTCAGCCCTTTTTATTTTGAAACAGGATCTTGCTAAGTTACCATGTGCTATTGGCCTTGAACCTACGGTCCTCCTGTCTCAGCCTCCCAAGTACTCCCAAGTACTGGGATTACAGGCATGCGCTACCATGCCCAGCTGAAACTACTCTATTTTAAAGCAGAAAATACTCTATGCTCCTCTTTTATTTATTTATTTATTTATTTATTTATTTATTTATTTATGTGGTGTGTGTGTGTGTGTGTGTGTGTGTGTGTGTGTGTGTGTGTTTCTGGGGATTGATTCCAGGGACATTCTACCTCCAAGCTACACCCCTAGCCTTATTTTTTATTTGGAAACAGGGTCTTGCTATATTGCTGAAGGTGGCTTTGAACTGCGACCCTCCTATCTCAGCCTCCCAAATACTGGGACTACAAGCATGCGCCACCACGCCCCCCTTCTAAGCTCCTTTTAAATAGAGACTTTAGTCATTTTGCTAACTATTGTCCCTTGATGCCTGCCACTGAATGAATGAGTGAATGAATGAATGAATGAGCAATGTGAAATATGTAGCTTAAAGACCTTCCCCTCTCAAGTGATTGCGTTGCTGTCTGACCTTGTGCAAGTCGATTCTTCTTTTTGGGACTTAGTTCATCTTAGACTACTCATCTCACACATGTGAGACGTGTTCACATTCTCCTTGTGCAAAAATAAGATGTTAAAAAGCAATGGTATGGTGAGAAAGGTGTCCTCTTTCTAGTTTTCTTTAGACTTTTTAAACATGTTGCTATAGTTTGGATCTGAAATGTCTCCCAGAGGCTCTTGTGTTGAAGTTTTGGCCCCAATATGGCAATCTTCAGAGGTAGGACTTTGGGGATGTGGTTGGATCATGAGGGCTTGGACCTCATCAATGGATAATAATTTGATGGTATTATTGGGAGGTGGTAGAAACTCTAAGCAACAGGGCCTAGTTGGAGGAAGTTGATTACTGGGGGTGTGTCCTGGAAGGGCGTATCTTGTCCTTGACCCCATGTGTGTGCTCTCTCTCTCTCTCTCTCTCTCTCTCTCTCTTTCTCTCTCTCTCTGCAAGGCAAGCAGCTTTCCTCTACCATGCCCTTCCACCATGATGTTTCTGCCTTGGAGCCAGCCAACCATAGACAGAAACCAAAATAAAGCTTTCCTCCTCCTCTAAGTTGATTTTCTCGGGTATTTGTTCTAGCAACAAAAAGCTGACTAACATACACTTGCTAATATCTTCCTTTTTTAAATGTCTATTTTTAACAAAGACAGAATAGGTTTGAGGTTCAGAGCCTGGTACAAAATCATTAGAATTTAATTGCATTGCTTCATATTTTCATTTTTGTGCATCTTGTTTAATCATCTTTTTATTTATGACAAGTGATATTATGATACTGACAAAGATTTCCTTGAAAATAAATATATTTAATTTTTTTTTTTGGCGGTACCGGGGATTGAACCCAGGGGCATTCTACCTCCAGGCTACACCCCCAGCCCTATTTTTTGTTCTTTATTTTGAAACAGGGTCTCACTAAGTTGCGGAGGGCCTCACTAAGTAGCTGAGGCTGGCCGCGAACCAGGATCCTCCGGTCTCTGCCTCCCAAGTACTGGGATTACAAGCGTGTGCCACCACGCCCGGCTCTATTTAATTTTTAGAAAGTAGGGCAAAAGAGCTGGGCATAGTGGCACATGCTTGTAATCCCAGTACTTGGGAGGCTGAGACAGGAGGATCACAGGTTCAAGGACAGCCTCAGCAAGCAGTGAAACGTTCATCAACCTAGGGAGACCCTGTTTCAAAATAAAAATAAAATAGGGCTGGGAGTGTAGCTTGGAGGTAGAACGCCCCTGAGTTCAATCCTCAGTACCACACACACACACACACAAAAAAAAAATAAATTAAACTAGGGCAAAGGAAATAGTTGATGGTGCATGTGATACACAGATAGAAGAAAAATCTTGAGGATGGCGTGCAGTAGTTGGTATTTGCCAAATATTTGGCTGTTGTAGATCTGAACCTCACCTTGTCTAGGGAAAAATATCAAAAAATGTGAGTGAACTTGGCAGAAGGAGTGTCTCCTCATCCTGTGGAAATTGACAAGGATAGCCTTTCTCTGCCTCTTGCCTACTAGGTGGAGGCAAGAGCTCTGTACCGGACCTATTGAATGCTCCCAGGATTTTACATGTGCCAAGGTACAGGAATGGAGATGTTACTCACAGTGGTTGCAGGGAATTCGAAGTCCACCAACAAATATCTACTACAGTGAAACGTGCCTATTTTATGACCCAGCAATTCCACTGGAATTATTATACTTAAGAAAAATCAGTGCAAATGTCCTCCAAAGAAAGATAGTCATTTTCATAGTAACAGTACTCATCATAGGCCCCAAACAAATGTTCATAAAAAGTAGAATGGATAAGATATTTTGGCTTAAACATACAACAGAGTACTTCACTACAATTGAAAGAGAGAGAGAGAACAGAGGACTACTACTACAAGCAACCACACAGGTAAATCTCACAAGACATAAAGAGAAGAAAAAAGGTACAAAGAAGTACAGAGTAGATATTATGTGGTTCTATCTATGTGAAGTTCACAAACAGGCAAAACTGATCTATAGTAATAGAAGTCAGAAAAGTGATTACTTTGGGGGAAGATTGTATCAACTGGGAGGAGGCATGAGAAAGCCTTCTGAGGTGTTAGGAATGTTCTATATCTTGAACATGATGGTTACACAAATGTAGATGTATTTGAGATGTACACGTAATATTTGTGCATTTAAATCTATATAAATTTCATGTCTATTCAAAAGAAAACAAAGGCCAGTAATCAGAGTCATGTCGAGGGTTGGCAGCCCTAATGTCTACACTCTAATTAACTAGTGCTGTGACATGCTCTAGGCTGTGCTGTGAGCCGCCCAGCTTACCTCGTTTTCTGCCTGCAGTAGGAGCCAGGTTCCCTAGCCTGCCTGCTCATCCTTGAGCAGCCTGCTTGCATTCCTGCCAATAAATTCTTTTTATGGTCATGTTTGCAGTCAAGTCCCCTAGCTGGCACATTAAGGAAGAACAAAGGACCAGATGAATGCTGGAAACCCCTAGCTCTGCCCTGTGGTTGTGCTGCCCATATGGGACTCCACCCAGTCCCTCAGCAGCTCCACTCAAAGCTGGCTGGCTTAAAGATGCTTTCAAATAGGAAAATGTCACTGTCTGCGTGGCTGTCATCTCAGCTATAGCATAATCATGAGAAAGTCCTACGGTTCTAGTATTTATCAAGGAGTCCACTTTAATGATTTAAAAGTCACTAAATTTAAGTTGAATTGTGTGTGCGCACGTGTGTGTGTGTGTGTGTGTGTGTGTGTCTGTATGTTTTACTGGGGATTGAAACCAGGGGTCTTCTACCTCTGAGCTACACCTCCAGCCCTATTTTATTTTTTATTTTGAAACAGTCTCACTAAGTTGCTGAGGGCTTCATGAGATTGCCGAGGCTGGCCTCAAACCTGCGATCCTCCCATCTCATCCCTCTCCCAAGTACTGGGATTTAAGTTGAATATTGAATTATTAGATTAAAATTACTAAATTTAAACCGGGCATGGTAGTGCACTCTTTTATTCCCAGTACTTGGGAGGCTGAGACAGGAGAATCACAGGTTTGAAGCCAGCCTCAGCAACTTAGCAAGACCCTTTCCAAATAAAAAATAAAATAGGGCTGAAGGGATGTAGGTCAGAGATAGAATGCTCCTGGGTTCAATCCCCAGCACCACACACACACACACACACACACACACACACACACAAATCACTAAATTTATATTATTATTTTTTCCCATTAAACACTGTTTCTGTCCCCCCTCACCCCTGACTTTCTTTTCAGCAGTCCTGTTTTGTTGGTGACCTCAGACCTTTCTTACCATGTGACCTCTGGAAAAGGGGATCAAACAAAACAACAAATGTGGTTATATTTTGTAAATTGCAAAAAGCCAAGATACATGAAAGGCATTATTATTAGTTTAAAACAGGCAAAGGGAATCGGTGCATGAAATGCTCAGCCGGCTCGCAACATTAAAATCACTTAAAACTCTGCTGTACAAGACTGCCTAATTGCAAGAGCTATAAACTGTCTTGGGAAAACAACCATTAAAAGAAGCATGACATTTCAAAACGTACTACAAGTCAGGACCAAGGATCCCATGATGGTTATTGTGGCAGAATTGTTGTTTTGGTTTAATGGGACACTTTAAAAATACAATTAGATCTTCAGACTCTAGCAGAATAAAAGCGCATAATGAAATGGAGATAGCAGGTATAGTGGAAGATAATGTTACATAAGGAGCTTATTTTGGTGAACTTTATTTGAGTCAGGATGATTCATAATTGTATAATTAGATACTTCAATTTAAACATGAAATGCAGTAAATTACGCAAGTATCAAACGGAGCATCTCTCCCTGGTATTTTTCAATGAAATAGATTAATGAGACATTGACATTGGGTGTTTTTTTTCCCAGACAACCAGTTATGATTAGTTGATAGCCTGATGTCTGCAAACATTTCCTTTTAGGTTGAAACATGAGCATTTTGGGTACCAGTGCTCCTTCCTGTATCCACTCAGCGTTCCCTGAAGTCTGGGTCTCCTGGGGAGTGCACGAACCATCGCAACCTTGGAATTCTGGAGTTGCTGTGTGGCCGCATTGGCAGGGCCGGATGGGAGCTTGCTCATACCGTTGCAAGCGTATCTCAGAAGGGCCTTGGCCTGCAGGTGAGACTCCCCTGCCTTTTGACCCATTGGCTTTGGAATCAGACTGTCAGACTGATGTGTTGATTGTAGAATCAGATAGGCTTTCCTGGCCTTTCTTCTGCTATCTTAGATCACAAAAGAGGTGGCTAATCCATGCATTGTAAGGTAGATATTTGGGTATGCTTTTACAAACGACACAGCTCATCTACCTTATGAGGCCTCATTGGAGACTCTCAACCACCCTGGGGTTAGATACTGTCTTCAATGTATATATTTTTTTTAGCCCTTTTATTTTGCAAGACGAGAAAACTACAGAGGGATGGTAATTTGCCCAAGACCTAGTGGCTAGGGGCAAAAGCAGAATCAAACAGATTCAGGATTGGCTAGATAATTTGGTGCCAGTGCAAAATGAAAACATGGAATGCCTTCCTCAACAATTATTAAGGATTTCAAGATGGTTACGATAGAGTCTGAACCCAAGCACGAAGCTCACGAGTGTCTGCATCAGTCGCATGTCCAGCAAGCTAGCTCTTGGAGTTGGTTGCATTCCAAATTTCACCATCTCTTTCAAGAACGGCATTGGTGTTTGAGGGGGCGACTTCTTCCTTGCCTGAGATCTCAACCAATGTAGAGAACCAAAATTGTCAGGCAGATGGTAGTCAAAATGCCAGCTTGATTTTGGAAAAATGCAGGCTGGAGATTGTGGTACAGGTGTGGCCACAGAATTCTGAACCCAGAATGACAGACTTGCTGCCAGTGGCTCTAGAAATGGGAAAATTGCTCCCAGGAGGGACAGTGCCCAGGAAGGACAGCACCTCTCCTGAT
The DNA here is from genome assembly GCA_004027185.1 of Glis glis. Taxonomy (NCBI): domain Eukaryota; kingdom Metazoa; phylum Chordata; class Mammalia; order Rodentia; family Gliridae; genus Glis; species Glis glis. The sequence goes on along the minus strand of PVJS01014700.1, from coordinate 26,547 downwards.
AAACTTCCACATGGCAAAGCAGGGCTGGTTCTCTACGAACGGGGGGATCCACAGAGGAAGAGAGACAGGCCGGGCGTGGTGGCGCATGCTTGTAATCCCAGTACTTTGGGAGGCAGAGACCGGAGGATCCAGGTTCGCGGCCAGCCTCAGCTCTCTCTCTCTCTCTCTCTCTCTCTCTCTCCCCCCCCCACCAGTGAGGCCCTCTGCAACTTCGTGAGACCCGGTTTCAAAATAAAGTATAAAAAATAGGGCCGGGGGTGTAGCGCGGAGGTAGAACGCCCCTGGGTTCAATCCCCGGTACCGAAAAAAAAAAAAAAAGAGAGACGGGTGGGGGACCTACACATCTCAGCTCACTAGTTGGAGATGTCACTTCCCTTGGGAAGGAGTGACCAAGGAGGCAATAAGAGCCCAGGTACCCTGTTACTTCTGTGTGTGGAAGACTCTTAAAATGGTGCTCAACCATCCCACCTGCTGGTACTCATGTCCTTGTGTGGTCCTCTCACCTTGAGTGCAGGCCAGACCTAGTGATTTGCACGGAACACACAGAAGTGATGTCACTCACAATTTGGCTACAAAGATTCTCTCTTTCTCTGATAAAGCCCAGTGGCTATGTTATGAGCTTTTTTATGGAGCGGCCTATGTAGCAAGGAACCGAGGGTGACCTCTGGACAGTAGCCACCAAGGAGCTGAGTAGCTCATCCCAGCAGCCTCCAGGGAGTTGAATCCTGTTAACAACCACTTGAAGGAGCTTGGAGGCAGATCTATCCCAGGTGCCCTGAAATGACCGCAGCTCCTGAGAACATGCGCACTCCTTCCTGTGAGAGACTTTCCTTCTTCCTCCTCCTCCTTTCCTTCTCATTTATCCTCTTATCCTGTGTTATTACAATTTGCAATGTGATTTGCGTAGACAGGTGATGTGCCATTTTTGTTTTAAACTAAGGTATGCCTGTGGGCTCAGTTGCTCTTTGAAACTCAGGTCTCCCCTTCCTCCCTACTCACTGTCTCCTTGGCCTCAGGTGAGCCCTGGGGTGTCTTCATGGAACATTTCAGCTCTGTAGAACACAACTGGAAAACTAGCAACTAGGCCTGGGTTACTAGTCCCATTCATTATTGGTCTTTCTGACCAGTTATCCACCCCCATTCCATCTTTCTTCTTCCTGCATGTTTTGCTCCTGAAAAATCAACTCAGCCTTTCTTAAAACCATCGATATAAGCCAGGCTCAGTGGCACGTGCTTATAATCCCAGTACTTGGGAGGAAAAGACAGGAGGATTGCAGGTTCGAGGACAGCCTCAGCAACCTAGTGAAACCCTGTTTGAAAATAAAAAATAAAATAGGGCTGGGGGTATAGCTTGGAGTTAGAATGCCCCTGGGTTCAATCCTCAGTATCTGTCTGTCTGTCTCTCTCTCTCTCTCTCTCACACACACACACACACACACACACACCATCCAAATGCCCTCATTGCTTTGGTAAATGCCAAACCCCTCAGTTTTCACATTCAAGGTGCCTCACAATCTAGTTCAGACTGACCCGGCCACTCTAACCTAACCACTCTAACCAAGGAGGAGGAGAACAATGATTAACGGGGAGACTAATTGAGAGATTTGAAAGTACCCAGGTGCACAGTGGAGCCCTGCACTCATCATTGGCAGTGGTCCTGAGGATTCCGACTTGGTTTGTTCATTCATTCACTCATTCCACAAACATTTATCAGCCAGACATTCTTTCTGGATGCTGAGGATCACAACAGTGAACAAACAAATAATTCTTGCTCTATGAGCTTACGTTCTCCTGGGGAGAAGCAGACCAGAACCAAACAAAAAACCTAAAATGTTCATTCTCCTGTGTGTTCATTGTTCAGGGGAGTATTGAGAGGTATTGCAATTTAAAATAGGATGGCCAGGGGGGGATTCAGTGAAAAGTGACGCATGGGAAAAGGCCAGACCATGTAGGGCCTAGAGGGCCCTGGTGTGCTGAAGAGAAGTAAATCAATCACCGAATAAGGACACGGTGCTTCTGTGTTGGCAAAGCAAGCAAGCTTTGAGAAGTCACTTGCCTCTGTATCTCAGTTTCCTCATCTGAATTATGATGTTGCCCATCTCAAAGGGTTATTGCGCGCTTTAAAAGAGATCATACAGGTAGGTAGAACATTCATTTACTTACTCTTCCACGAAAATTTATTGAGTGCCTGCTATGTGCCACTGACTATATCTGGCACATATAAACACACACGTGCACGCGCACACACACAGTCAATATAATTGTTAAAAAGAGACAAGTTGGCAGGTGATTTTTGTCATACTTTTTTTTCAAAACAGTAACTGCTACAACCTGGGCCTGATTCATTAGGCATCATGGGAATGATACAGTTTCGTGCATAATTGTAGGTCTCTCTACCCTCCATTACCTCATAGCCTTACATTTCACTCAATAGTCCATAAAGCTCACTCAGTATTAGGTCATTTGACTGGAATGAAGTCCTCAAAGAGCTTACAGAAAATGTGATGCTAAATAATCAATGACACAATTGCCAACGAGGGCTCCAGGATACAGGATCTTGTTCCTTCCAGTTTCCAGAGTGAGTTGCCAACTGGGTTTCTTTACCCTGAGCTTGATGTAGGGGCTGGATAGGGAGCTGCAAGGCACTGGAGAAGGGATCCTTCTGGTAGCACAATCCGAGAGTTTGAAGTTTCCCTGGACAGGTCAACAAATCCAGCATCTCTTTGTGTCATCTCATCCCAAGACAAACGCACTGAGCCCCTTTGGAGAGATACACAGCTGCCTACACTGATTAGTCCAAATAAAAACAACATCATCATCAACAACAACAACAAGAAGACCCCAAAAAACCTGTTAGATCCCAGGATTGGTGAGTCTTCTCTAGTGGAGTCACCTGAACTCAGTTTCTTTCCAATTCAGCCAAATCCAATCAGAGCCTACAAGGTTCTAAGAAGCAGTGCTGGTCAGTGGAGTATGAAACTGAATTAGACAGAGCCGTTGCCCCTGAGGAACTCACTGTCTAGTAGGGGAGACGCACAGTAATGATGCTTTTCTACAAGGGTGACAGCAGAGGCAGACACAAAGTGTGGTGGGAAAGCAGATAAGAAACCACAATCCCCCCCGCCGTGTGTGTGTGTGTTGTGGAATCGTGTCTGTGAGTTAATAAGGAGTATGAATGTTTCACGATACCAATGACTGTAAGCTGTTCTCTGATTTAATATCATCTTTGGGTTAACAGTGAAAGTACAGCCGCATTAAATGGTCACGAGAATTAGGATACGCATACCATACCAATTACAGAAATGTTAACACCGTGAAAATGCACTGTTAAACTCTCTTTCTGCTAAACTGTGGATTCCTACACCTGGGTGGGAACTCTGAGAAAGTGTTCTCACCATCAGAGTGAAGAGGACTGGTTTAAGGACTCAGTTTAGAGCTTAGAGGGATTTGAAGATAGAGAGGGTCCCCTGGACAGGCACTAAAACACAACTAGCCAGCACTGGTGGAAGAGGATGGAGGAAATAATGACTCCCAGAACTTCCTTCGAGGAGAACACAGCACATGGTTGTAAGAAGTCTTTTGATAAGATGTGAATAAGGGCGTTGGTGTGGCGATCACCTAAAGGCTGCTTGCGCTGCTGATTGCCTGCCAAGGAGGCTGCAGCGGGGCCACCTGGGGTTCTGGTTTTGCAAAATGGGATGTGCAAGCTCAGAGTCAAGTTACTGGGATAGCATAGGCAGCCTGGAGGATCACCAGCAGGCCTCCTTCTTCATCCTGCCCCTCTGCTGGAATACTGGAATGTGGATGTGATCTGAGCAGCCTCGGCACCCTGAACAGCTCTTTTCTACCCCCCAGAAAGAGGCCCCCCGTGACCCTCCCTCCCAGCAGCACCAGGCCTGCCTCCTGCTGCACCTGAATCTGCCCACTCTGCTCTGGTGACCTGGTGACTGCACTCACAGCCTCTTTCCACCTTCTAGCCCAACGTTAGGGTTAGCACTTGGTCCACGCCGTCTGCTTCTGCTTTCATCCAGAGCTGGATAGAGACAGTGGGGGCTCCCAGCAGGCGGACAATCTCATCCCCCTTCAAATGGATATTCACTATCACAGTAATTTGTGACTTTTTAATCATCAGTTGGTGAATTATCTCTTCTTTCACTGCCATTTGTTTCTCTAAGTCACTGCTTTTAGTGTGTGTGTGTGTGTGTGTGTGTGTGTGTGTGTGTGTTGGAGGGAAGGATGTGGGGGCAAGGGATAGAGGATGATGGAGTAAAATATGGACCACAAGTATCACCCTGGTTCATGGCTTCCTGGAGACTCCCCTGAGAGGAACCAGGCTCTTGGATAAGGGAGAGGAGATGACATTGCGGCAGAGAGCACAGTGGTTGGAATCCCACAGGTTCTGTTTGAATCTTGACTCTGGCATCTGTGACCTTGGGCAAATTATTCAATCTGTCTATAATTTCTGTCTCCTGGTCTGCAGCATCATCTTGCAGAATTGAAGAATTAACTAAGATCATGTATCATAGACGGTGCTACATTCACTTAGTGAATAGTAGTAGTAGTAATAATAATAATATTCATATTAGGACTAATTTTTGGCCCCTTGGCTCAAACCAAATTCTAAAATAGCTGCAATGAGCAGACTGTCAGCCAGAAGACTTCATCATGGATTTCCAAGTAAGGTGACCGCTTCACTGCAACCTCAGGTCACATGCACAGGCCTGGCCAGATTCTGCTATTTTCTTGCTGAAACATCTTGAGTAACTCACTTGACTTCTCTGAGTGGATTTTCCTACCTCACAAATGGAGAAGGAGGCTGCTCTTAGCACTGGAATCCTTGCCTACAATAGAATAACTCACATTTTAGAAGAGTGGAGATACACACTGGAACCCTGTTCCCAGGTAAAGTTCTAAGAGTGTACATTATCAGCTAGGGTTTCCACCGCGCTCCTCCTGTCAAGGCCTGCTGAACAGACTTGCTCATGCATCCATTTATCCATCAATCCATCCACTCAATAGACACATATAACCTGGACAAGATTCCTTGGCAAGAGGATGCTCCCAGCCTCTGGCACCCCGGATGGCTCCATCCAACTGTTCATGTTTAGTCTTTTCACAATCCTCCTTCCTGGGGAGGATTTGGTCTTTATTAACCTAGTTAATCTAGACTTGAGGATGGTACAAAACTGGGACAATGAGGAGAGAGAGGTAGAATACCAAAGATATGAGAAGAAGAGGGCAAATTGCTTAAAACAGAAAGGAAACAAAAGACGGGCAGAAAAGCTAAGCTGATCTCTATAACAAAGAATGGGGAGAGAAATGGGATGGGGAGAAATGGGGATCCTAAGGGGAGGAGCAAGCCACTCGGGGATGTTCTGTGTGCACCCTGCTGGGGGGAAGCAATGTAGGTTGGGGCAAGCAGAGGCTCTGAGCAATTTCAGAGTGGGCGAGAGCTGGGGAGGAGAGGAAGGGAGTTTTGGAAGAGTGTCAAAGGGAGCTGTACATCACATGTCCTTTCCTGCTCTTGGAGGTACATGGGTAAGGAATGGGATTCCCTTTCATTACGTTAACTGTGGTTCTTTCAATTCAGCCGCACCCAGAAACAAGCACCATGGGCCTCAGCATTTATAAGCTTTGTACAATTAATAAGGATTCACCACATGCAGGAACTGGATGAGGAATCAGCGACACAGAAGTAGATCATAAAGCAGCCATGCCTTCGAGAAGCGCACGACCTAGAGGGAGCGCCAGATTTCAGATGTGTGCACACTCAGTCATACTTTAGCACACTCAGTCACACTTTTGCACACTCTTACAAATGCTATAGGGGAGAATATACCAAACACTACTGGGGGAGTCTAAGATGACTTCACAGAGGAGGTACCATTTGAACTGAGCCTTGAAGGGGAAGGGCCTCAAGTCTTTGTGATATTCACCATCTAAAAGGAAATATTAATATGTATATGTGTGTATACATATTAATAGTCACATATAAAATGGGACATGTCTAAGGAGCATATCAATATTATATAATTGGACTACAGAGAAAGGAGGGTTGAATCTGCTTCTGGGAGTCAGGGGCAGTTCACAGGGGAGATATTGCTTAATCTGGGTCTTGAAGGATGTGCAGGAGTCCACTAGAGGAAGGAAGGACATCAGAGCCTAGACAGAAGGAACATTGTATGTGAAGACAGGGAGCGCAGTCCCTTGGTCGTGTGGGTGGGCTGCACAAACTCCTGAAGCTTGATCCTGGCCTGGCCATGCCTAAGCAGTTGGTTGTCTGTGTTTCTAAGGTGGATAAGAATGGCCCAGAGCGTGTTTCAATAAACAGTGTTCTTAGTGATGGGTACACCCAATTCCTGTGTGGTGATGAACAATGTCACGTCATGAAGTTACCTTTCCAGGAGAGTAATACTACCTGGGGTTGGCTCTGCATGTCCATGTGGATAAAGGATCTATTGTCTTATTTTATAGAAGGAAGTCACTGAAGCTTGGAGGTGCAACAGCTCTGAAACCCTGCAGCCTTTTGCAGCTGGCGGGAGTGGTGGAGGACTGAGACAAGGAATTCAGCTGCAGCCTAGACCCTGTGCCAGTGCGTTGAAAGCATTGCCTCGCATGTTCTTATGCTATCCTGGTTTAGGTGCCGATCTCCTGGTGGTTCCCATAATTGTCATTATAAGAATATAGAGCCGAGTGTGGTGGTGCACACCTATAATCCCAGTACTTGGGAGGCTGAAACAGAAGGATTGCAGGTTTGAAGCCAGCCTTAGCAACTTAGGGAGACTCTCAGTAACTTAGTGAGACCCTGTTTCAAAATAAAAAAATAAAATAGGGCTGGAGGTGTAGCTTGGAGGTAGAATGGCCCTGGGTTCAACCCCCGTACCCCCCCCCACACACACACACAGAGGAGGTGGCCAGGAAAGGCCTCTTAGGTGAGCTGTGATTTCAGCTGGGCCCTGGAGGAAGGGGAGCATTTGGACACATGGATAGAGGGAAGGTAGACTTATAAACTAGGGACAACTTTACTCAGACTCACGCCTACCAATTGTAAAATGGGCATCATATTATTTTATAGAGCTTGAGGATTAAATGAGAGAATGTGTTTCTATTTCATGCAACGAGACAGGCAATACCAACCCCCCCCCCATTTTGCGTGTGTGTGGCACTGGGGATTAAACCTAGGGGAGCATTCTACCTTCAAGTTACACCCACAGTCCTTTTTATTTTTTTATAGTTTTAAACAGGGTCTCACTAAGTTGCTGAGAGTGTCACTACTTGCTGAGGCTGTCCTCGAACCTGTGATCCTCCTATTTCAGCCTCCCAAGTACTGGGATTATAGGTGTGCACCACTATGCCCAGCTACCAGCCCCATTTTATGGATGAGCAGACCGAGGCCTGGCACAAGGAGGTGCTCAGTAAAGAATAGCAGTAGTTGTCATCGTCATCATCATCCCAAGCATGTGGCCCAATATAAAAAAGGACAAATGTAGGAGGTTTCTGACTATCTGATTCTCTGCTGTTTCCCCAGTACCTAGCACAGTGCCCGCACAGGCAAGGCACTCAGTGAAGATTTGCTCAGAGTGAGTCCCCAGTTCTTCCACTGTTCCCTCCTGAGACTTTGGGGAAGTGACTTAACCTCCCCGTGTCTCAATTCCCTCACCTGTATAATGGTCACAGTAGCGACACTCATCACATGGAATTATTGAGAGTAACAGAACAGTGCCTGACTGAAGGCTTCCCGCCTTTCTTACTCCGTGGCCGTGGCTGGGAGTGTCTGATTGGAAATCATGCCTGTTATTACTTGTTCCTGAATATATTCATGGACTTGGGGGATGCATTTCCATCCGTGTGTTTTTAGAGCCCTCATCCCTCTGAAGACCATGTCCCAAGAGTTGTTACTTTAACTTCTTACCAGGAAGAGAAGGAAAAGGAATCAGGAAGGCTCTTTTGGTTTTGGGGGAAAGGGGGCTGGAATGTGCAATGGTTAGGGACACTGGCTATGGCTGCTTGAATGCTGGCTGTGCTGATTGCGGGGTGACCTTTTGCATGCTACCTGGCTTCTCTGAGCCTCAATCCTGCAACCCACAATCCCTCAATCCCTGCACAAAGCATCCATCTTATGGCCTTGGCACAGGCTGCTCATTAAATGGTTGTGATGGTAGAGAGGACAGGCTCTGTGCTGAGCTTCCTGTTGAATGAGAGGCTCTATCCTCAGCCAGGTCCTTGGTGCCTGCAGTTCCCGACAAAGGTGACTTAATTATATTGTTGGCAGAGGAACATGCTGGTGACCTGCAGTTATTATTATACTGAAATTTTGGACATGTAGGTAAGAGGTTATTGGGCAGACACCTTCTGGCCTCTTCCTTAACCTCACTCTAAGCCACTTTCCAATAGAATTTGTTTCCTGCCAAGATTAGAAAAAAAAAACAAAGCAAAACAAACAAAAACTCTACCTTCATACAGAAGAAGCTGACATGGTCTCCCAACCAGAAACAAATTACTCTGCTTGCAAACTGCACATGAATATGTTCAGGCCTTGGATGTGTGACAAGGATCGTGTTGGTTTTGGCAAAGAGGGCCCTGACTGGAGACAGGTGAGGCAGAATTACTAAGCATCCGACTTCAGCAGTCCAGGTCTGCCAGCATTTACTTGGCCGCCGCTCAACATGCTCGGCACTGGGGTTGTACAGACTGACCAAGATATGGTCCCTGTCCTCAAAGAGCCCACAGTCTGGTGGGCTCTGGCACCACCAGTAAACTGTTGGCGGTGGGTTGGATACAGAGCTCACAGCCCTGCACAACAGAGCACATAAAAGCCACTGGGAGGGGATCGCTGGAGTGAGCAGTGGGGTCAAGGAGGCAGAGGTGCTCATTTGATAAGGCTTTGCCTCTCTTGATGGGAAGGAATCTTCTACCCCTGATCATAGTCTTCCAGGGCTCCAGAGCGCTTGCTAATTCATCTCATTGATCAGCATGTTTCTTTTTTCTCGAACTTATTTAGGTCTTTCAAGAAATACATTTGCTCATTCAGAGAACTGAATCCTTGATTTTGCCAGGCATATGGTGGATGGACGAAGAATGGGAGAGGCCCTCGGAGACCTAGAGGTGCTAGGAGAGGATAATGGACTGGTCCAAGGAGAATTGGTATGGTCTGAACCAAGATGGCCCTGATGATGGAGAGGGGGGAGGGATGTAGGGGCAGAGTGTATAGGAACTGATGACAGATTTGCATACAGTGAGGGTTAAGAAGGGGCCTAGACTGTGCTCACATTGGGTTAGCCATGGTCAGTGTCCAGTCTTACTGAGTCCACAATAATGGATTCCTAATAGGTGGGCCAGTGTTTCTACAAGGCCTCCTGGCACCACCAGTAAACTCTGCCTTCAGGGCATACATCATTGATTAAAACCATGTGCCGATATGGAATTAACCTTAAAAGACAAAATGAGGAAGATAATAACTCTTCTTTTTTCTTTATTCCTTCTTGTAACAACACGGAGGAAGTTTTGCTTTGGGGTTAGTAAGGATGACACCTTTCCGACTCTTCCCAATCTTCCTTTTGAACAAAGCCAAGAGCCTTAAGAAGGTAACAGTGTTTGAATGGGATTTAATAACAGTGCTTTGCTTTCGTTGTAGTCCTCTTATTGATAGCAAACTTTCATTTTCTATATCAAGTTCTTATTGTAAGTAGATTTATTTAAATTTAAAAAGGGAGTTAGCCGGGTGTGGTGGCGCACACTTGTAATCCCAGTACTTGGGGAGGCAGAGACTGGAGGATTCGGGTTTACGGCCAGCCTCAGCTAATTAGTGAGGCCCTCCTCAACTTCGTGAGACCTGGTTTCAAAATAAAGTATAAAAGATAGGGCCGGGGGTGTAGCTTGGAGGTAAAACGCCCCTGGGTTCAATCCCTGGTACCGCCAAAAAAAAAAAAAAAAAAAAAGGGAGTTAGTATAGCTGGGTGCAGGGGCACACACAGTGACTTATTGAGACTCTGTCTCAAAAAAAAAAAAAAAGGCTGGGGATAAACTCAGAGGTAGAATGCCCCTGGGTTGAATCCCCAGTACCAATAAATAACTAATTTTATTTTTTCACTCAAATAGGCTGATGTTTGTATGCCTTCTGATTTATTTGGAGGGAATAAAATAATCACATGAATTTTCAAATAAAGATGTGCAGAAAGGGAGAGAGGAAGAGGCAGTTCACAATTTAGCGTGACAAGAATTCACTTTATTGTGCAGTAGTTTCCCTTCTCACAAGCAACTTCATGTATCTTACCATATCATCTGAGCCTCTCAGCAGCTCTGGGTTTGTTAGGGAGGAGATGAATGGAATGGATGAGAAGGGGTTGTTATAGTTTAGATATAGAACATCCCCTGAAGAGCTCATGTATTGATGTTCAGAGGTGATGTAATTGAATCATGAGGGTTCTAATCTCATTAGTGGATGAATCCGTTGTAATGGATTTATTGGGTGGTAACCTAGGCAGGTAAAGTGTGATTGGAGGGAGTGGGTCACTGGGGGTGTGGCCTTGGGGACTACCATGAATCCCCTTCATGAGCTCTCTTTGCTTCCAACCTCCGTGATGTGAATGCAGAGCCCTCGTGCTCTTCTCTCTCTGCTCCACACACCATGCCCTGAGCTCCACATACTTCACCCGGCCTAACATGGACTGGACCCCTGAAATCTCCAGAACTGTGAGCAAACGAGTCTTCCTTCCTCTACGTTGTGGTGGTTGGGTATATTGGGTCACAGCAGTGAGAATGTTGACTGAAACAGAGGTGAATGACTTGCCCACAATCACACCATTAGCAACAGGAACAGCAACTTGTACTGGGCATTAGGTGCTGAGTCCCACACACATGTGGAATCTTCACTTCATCTCTTCGAGGTGGGGACTGCTACTACTGTCGTGACAACTACCACAATGATGTCAAGAACAAGATCCAACAAAGGCATGGGGGTGGGGAGGCTGTTGAACTCAGGAAGGCCTCACTTGGGGCTGGTGGTGGCTTGAACGGGGAGGCATACAGTCCTCTGTGTGGATGTAGGAAGTGGTGGTATGGGGATAGAAGAGGTGGAACAAGCCACTGGTGCAAATAGCTATAAAGCAAGATGCTATGCTTGAGAGACTATGATAGGGCCTGGCAGGAGCATGTCCGAAGGGATCAAGGAGGAATGGGAACTTAGGGGAAAGCAGGTGCTAGCCAGAGGGAGCTGTTTGTAGTGCAAACACCAAATCCAAATCCATCCACCACTAGGTAACAACTGGCAAGGTCTCCATGCACTAAGAAAGCAAACCAGAGCGCCAGGTGAATGCAGACCCACTAACGCAATCCTAAGGCTGCTGGTGGAAAAGTACAAGACAGGAAACAAAGTCAAGACCTTGAAGCTCTAAAACTTGAGTCCAATCAGCACTGAAAAACGTCTCTCTCTGCCTTATTTCCTTAAAGAAACCCTGTGGCATTTGTCATTTTCCCATTCCCCTAATAAGATCATTGCATGTAATTTTCACCTTCTCTGCATTTAATCACCCTCCTTTGAAGAGGGTCGGTACAAACAACCCAGACGCAGCCAATTATGCTGAATATGGGGAGAAAACTATCATCAGAACAACCTGCCAGCCAAGCCCGGTATTTACTCAATTCTATAGCCCCTGCGATCATCATCTTTGTGAATCATATTTGCATAAATTCATAGTCATTTTGAACAGAGTGACGAGCATGGTGCTTGGTATGCACAGGCACGGAATTCCAAATTATTTTTGGGTGTCTGTGACACCGCCAACACCTCTCATTCAGCACCGAGGAAGCACTGGCAGGATACAGGTGCTCTGCAAAGGGCTGGTGGGAGGAGGGAGGTACAGAGATGAATTAGCTGTGGAACTAGATTAAGGAGCCCATGATCTGGCAGGGGAGAGAAATGCTATAAATAACTGCGACACAGGCACAAGTGCCAAGGACCTGAAGAGATGCTGAGAGTGTGGCTCTGACATTCAGAGGAGGAAGATTACATCCAGCTCAGGGCATTGGAAAAGGCTTTGGGGATGGTTCCACCTAAGCTGAGTGTTCAATCATTTACTCAGCAAATAGATGCCTCCTATGGGGACAAGAATTGTGCCAAGAGATATACGGATAATGCTAATGAAGACAAAAAAATTATCTGCTTTCATGAAGCTTAGTAGGGAGGAGGGGTCAGGTAAAAAAAAAATACAAGTGGACCAATAATGATCAGGAAGATTCGGGATAAGTGCAATGAAGAAAATCAAACAGATTGATCAGTAGATTGTGCCTGGAGTTGAAGGGGCTACTTCATATTGAATGGTCAGGATAGGACTGAAGGATAAGAGAGTCACCCTTGCAAGGATTTGGGGGAGCAGGGTTTGCAATAGTAGCAGCTGTCAATGCAAAGGGCCTGAGGTAGGATGGAGGGCTGAGTGTTTGTGGCTGGAGTGCAGAGTGGAAGGAGATGAAGCTGGTGAGGGAGCCAGGCCAGAGTGCACAGGGCCTCTTGGATTATGGGAAGGGATTTGAGCTTGACTGCAAATGCTAGACGGTTGAAGTTAGCCTTGGGGACATGAGAGGGGCTCATTCCAGCAAGGGACAAGTGTGATCACATGGAGCCAGTAGAGGCCATTTCAGAAAACATACTGGGAGCCATTCTGAGGCCAGATCAGGGGGATCCTTGAATAACTATCGGTGGCCTTTGACCCTGGGAAACATAACCATAAAGAAATCTATTTTTCAAACTTTGGACATCTCCTCTCTAATGCAAACAGCCACCCTTCCCCGGGCCATCATTTGACAGTGGCTGGTCTGAGCTCTGCCAAGGGAAGAGACAATCCATTACAGGCCTTCTTTGTGAGGCTTAGTCCTCTGGTGCTCCCGGGTTCAGCTCACAGAATAGGGATGGTGGAAAATTCCATCTGTATTCAAAGACTACCTGCTCATTCTTTGCAGGGGAGAAAGATCTGTAGGCAACCAGAGGGAGCTGCCCGGGTGAAAGCTGAGCCAGATTTAGGTCAGACTGGCTTCCCTGGGTGCCAGCTCAAAAGGGCTGCCCAGCCCCACTGCCCCAGAGGCAGCCTGGGTGGGAAATCCCCATGGTTTAAGTGGATCCAGGAAGCGTGTCCCTGGAGTTCAGGCTCCATGGGGAAGGGAGGAGCCTTTTCTGAAGGACTCTCAGTCCCCTCTGCTCTGTCCCTTGTCTATAGAAATGATCTAGAGGCTCTAACAAGAAGTTGGCTTTCTTGGGGGAAGAGAGGGACCTTCGGCAGAGAGGTTCCCACCATTGTAGTCTCAGCTATGAGCTAAGATGCATTACTAGGGTCCATCTGGGTAAGGACAGTAGCTAGGAGAATTAGCTGTGACCCTGTGCCACCCAGGACAAGATGGATAAGACTCAGAATGACTTGCCTAAGGCCACCCAGTAAGTCTCATTGATTAGGATTGAAGTCCCATCTAGCCATGTCCCGTCCACCGCTCCAGAATAACCCTTCCTTACTAACAGTACCACTGATAACTGCATCTTGCATTTATTGAGTGTGTACCATGTGCTGGGGTACATGGTACACACTAATCCTTTTCCTTGGCTGCTTCTCACTATAATCCTGAAGGATGCATACTATTGCATAATTATGTAATTCCACCTCACAGAGTAATGGATCTTGGAGAGCCTGAGCATGTGGGTCAAATTCTGGAGCCTGTAAGTTAGCTGAGCTGGGACATGGAGCTAGGGCACCTGTCATCAGACCCTGGGCCCGTAACTACCATCCTTTCCCTTCATTGTCCTGGGTCTTCTGCTGCCCCGTGCATCCCTGCTTGCTGGCCCTGCCCTCTGTGCCCAGGGTGGCTGCTAATCTACGTGCCAAGTAGCTGTCAGCTTCTGATATGTAAGTGCACGACATCAGGGGCTATTCTGTGGTAGAACAAGACAGCGAGGGAAAAGCCCTAGGCCTTTTTCAAAATAGATGTCTAGATTAATAAAATAATTCTTCTTCATTTGCCAAGGTGATACCAATGTTGCTTGCAGAACACAGAAACTATCAATAAGTTTAAAGGAGGTAGGGGAAAAAAAACCTTGTATATTTTTTGGCTGTTTATTCTGGAAACTGTTCTTGTCCTTATCCATTTATCAATTGCTGATCTTGATGATTTCCTTATTAATCTGTTTAAAAAGTGTCCTTTACTCACAGAATTGTGGTAGATATTTCCCCCTTCCCCTGCCCTGCTTCTAATTTGTTGTTTGTCATCATATCTTAAAACATGGTTTTGTACATCGGCAGTGGCCGCCTAGGCTTTGGACGGCCTGGTCCCTTGCCCTGCAGACATCGCATGGCGGTGTCCGGCTGCCCGATTGGCAGTGGCAGGCTGACAGGCCTGGATGAAAACTGCAGTGAGTGCTGGCCCGGGGCTGTCAAAGTTCTTCTCGCCTAATTTGACCTGAAAAAAAGCAGTCCTGTCCTCGAAGGCCCCAGAGCATCAGTCAGAAGCGCCCGTTACTATTTGTTTTCTTTTCCTGGGCAGTGCAGGGCTGGGATTCAGGGGCTGTGAGCCAGGCTTACTGGACCGCAGTTTCACCCAGGTCCCCGGAGCCGAGTCCATCATGTCACCCCTGGATGCAGTTTAAAGGAAGATGATCCTACAGCATCTCTCTCCATGTGCATAACTCCGTTCAGTTTCCACGTGGTTAGTGAGCTGTCGCCCTCATGACAAGGACAATTTGTGTGGTTGGAGGGCCATCAGCTCCTTAAACTCCCTGGGTAATGGCAACTCCTCCTGGCTGCATGGCTGTTGACACAATGTGGTTTTCACACCCACCCCAGGAGAGAGGCAGAGGCAAACTATTAGGTATAGGTCTAACCTTATCCTCAGAATACCCAGGATATTCAATGAAAACACATTTCCAACAATAGAAGTCAGTAAGGTATCTGAGTAACAAAATCAGTATCTTCCAATATAATAAATATACAAAAGTGAAAAAAGTCCATATACAATAATTATAGATTACATACCATACCAAGTTATAGCTTACATACCATATCAAGTTAAGATGTACATGAAGACAATTTGAGGATGAAGATGTTGCTGAAGAATATATAAAAACACACAAATAAGTGGAAAGAAATATTTGTAGGAAAGGAGGGGCATATTACACAAACGTCAACTAAGTTAATATTTAAATTTAACACAATCCAAATTTGAAAAAGAAATAGATTATAAATTTTTTTCCTGGAATTAGACATGCTAAAGTTTATAAGAAAAACCCAAACAGATAAGAATAATCATATGAATTCTGAAAAACACAAGGTAGGCTAGGCCAGAAAGATCTAAAAGTACATTATAAAGTTAAAATAAACTAAGCAGTTTGGTAATGGTGCATAAATAGATGGACCAATCAAACAGCATGTTGAAACCAGGAATAGACCCCGATGGAGAGAAATGTAGTTGGTGATTATGAAGATACTTCAAATGGAAGGAAAGGAGATTATTTAATAAATGGTGTTATGTTTGGATAAATGGTAGCCATCTAAGCAAAATTTAGAGCTGCTCTTAGTTCCTTATACCAAAATCAATACCACAGGGAGCCAAAAATTTAAATTAAAAAACCCATGAAAATATTTGAAGAAAACATGAGAAATTTTATTTAAATAATATCCAACTGGGGAAAAATTTTGCCCTTTTAAGTATGACACAGACTTCAGAATCCATAAAAGATTCATGATAACTATGATATCATAAAATGAGAATTCTCTGCAATAGAAAAAATGCTATAAAATCAAAAGATTAGCAACAAATTTGGTTGGGAAAGATGTTTCCAACACGTGAGACATAAATAGCCAATTTCCCCAATACCTCCATAAATTCCTATAAAAGTATAAGAAAAAGACTCATAACTCAATAGAAAAGCAAAGGACAATAGCAGATTGTTCCAAGTTCACAGGAAAATAGACATCAATGTCCTTTAAAAAATGAAAGGTGGGCTAGGGATATAGCTCAGTGGTAGAGCACTTGCCTAGCATGTGTGAGGCCCTCAGTTCAATCCCCAACACCACAAACAAAAACACAAACAAACAAAAACATGAAAGGGGTTACTCTCACTGCTAAAAATAAATGAAAATTCTTGTGAGATACTGTATTCAGACATGCGAACACATTGTTGTTAAGGGTGGGAAACCAGCCCTCCTAGTTGTGAGAACAGAAACCAGCATAATTGTTTCATAGGACCATTCAGCAATGTCTTCCAAAAGAAACAGGAGCATATCTCCTGGCTCAGCTGAACAAGACACAGTCAAATGCAAAAGTTCTGTTTTGTGTGTGTGCATACATGATGGTGGTACTGGGGACTGAACCCAGGGACATTCTACCTCCAAGTCACCCCCAGTCCTATTATTTAATTTGGAAACAGGGTCTCGCTAAGTTGCTGAGGCTGTCTTCGAAACTGCCATCCTTCTGTCTCAGCCTCCCAAGTACTGGGATTATAGGTGTGCACCACCTCACCCAGCTAAAAGGCAAAATTTGAATAAATGCTAAGCTGCTTCTTGGATGTAGAATAAGATTAAGACTCCACAGAAATCTGGATCATAAGAACAACAAACATTCAATAAACACTTGTCAAGTACAAGGTCCTCTTCTAAGTATTTACGTGCAGGGATTTGTTCATTTAATCTCTTTCAAAGCCCTGTGACACAGCATCTCAGATCAGTGCTCTGGAAGCAGAGCCTGAGGCAAGCATTCAGGTATACACGGCTTATTATCGAGGGCACCCTCTCAGGAGAGGGGGAGTGAGGGAAGTGGGTCAGGGCAGGGGAGGAGCTAGACTGAGGAGGTGTCTTATTAGCTTCAGGCTGAGCTCCGGAGAACGAATCCTACCACAGAATTAGTCTCACAGCAAGACCAAGTTAGTCTGACCTGGGGCTTTGTGAGTCAGCAGTTGGCCTGGCTGCCCTTAGGATTAGGGGTGGGCCCTCATTCAACCTGAGACAATTCTCTTCAAAGGGGCAGCAGTAAGACTGAACGGTCCTAGATCTGCTGGGTAGGCTGGCTGACTGGAAACTGAGGCAGGAGTGGATGCTACAGTCTTGAGGCAGAATTTCCTCTTCTTTGGGAACCTCGGTTTTTGCTCATAGGCTTTCATCTGATTGGATGAGGCCTACCCATGTTATGGAGGGAAATCTGCTTTACTGAAAGTCAACTGATTGACGATGCTAATCACATCTCTAAGTACTTGTTGTGCACATCAAGACCTAGGTTAGTGTTTTTTTTGTTTTGTTTTGCGGTACCGGGGATTGAACCCAGGGGCGTTTTACTTCTGAGCTACACCCCTGGCCCTATTTTTTATACTTTATTTTGAAACTGGGTCTCACGAAGTTGCGGAGGACCTCACTAAGTAGCTGAGGCTGGCCATGAACCCAGATCCTCCGGTCTCTGCCTCTCAGGTACTGGGATTACAAGCGTGTGCCACACACCCGGTTTAGGTTAGTGTTTGATTAAATAACTGGGTGCTATTGTATAGTCAAGACGATACATGAAACTAACCATCTGTATTAGCTTTTTTGTTGTTGTTGTGACCAAAATACCTGTTAAGAACAACTCGGAGGAAAAGTTTAATTTGGCTTATGGTTTCAGAGGTTCAGTTCATAGTGGGCCAACTCCAGGGCAGAAACATCATGGTGGCAGGGCATGGCAGAGGAAAGCTGCTCAACTCATGAGAAATAGGAAGGGGAGAGAGAGAGAGAGAGAGAGAGAGAAAGAGAGGAGAGGGGGGACCAGGGACAGATATAATCCTCAAGGCCAAGTCCTGTGACCCACTTCCTCCATCCATGCCCCACCTCTGAACCTTGCCGCGTTGGAGACCAGGCTTCAACACATGAGCTTTTGGGGGTTGCTCCAGATCCAAACCATAACACCATCACGATTGATATACTCAACATTGTGTTTTGGCAGCTAGGTAGCTATTGAAGGGACTGGTTAAATAAATGATAGTATATTCATGCAAAAGCTGATGATGCAGCTGTTAACAAGGAGGCAGGATATGTCTCATGTACTCCCATAAAAAACATCACCACAGTTTATTATCAAGTGAAAAAGCAAGGCATCATATGATTCCATCTGTGTGGAAGAAAGGGGAAACATGTATCTATGTACATGCAGATTCATACATATACCTGTATGTATATGCACTGAGAATTTGGGAAGGATGTGCAGAAAATTAGTGTTAGTAGTTACTTCTTCGAAGTGGGGTTGGAAAGGGAAGGAAAGAGGGAAGACTTTACCTTTCATCTTATATCATTTTCTACTGCCTGGGAATTGCCACAACCTAATTCTGGATTGCTATATAAAGTTTCTACTGAGTTTAACATTTATTAGTGCCAATACTGGGAAGATACTACTGAGGTGGAAGGCTTTTACTTTTGCACTGTTTGAAATGCAATAATGTTTTACTTCCATAGTTAAACAGAATGAAAACAAGGAGGGGGAAGAGCGGTGGAGCTCCGGGGCACAGGGTGGAGCATGGGCAACACTGGTATCATCCGAGAGCTCAACACACAACCCTTGGATCCAGGAAAGTGAGAGCCAGTGGGATGATACTTGAACAAGGGGATTCTAGAGTCTTACCTATAGATTATTGGCTTTTGCTAGGATGGGAAAACCTACCTGGGTGTTGGGAGATGGGAAAGGAAATTGTAACAGGTCTTTTCCTGTTGCCATGGAGTTAGCATGCAGACCCCAAATGGAGGACAAAGTGGTGTCAAGGGTCAGACACTGGGAAAGATAGACATCCTTACCAACATGCCTGGCTCACTCCCTCCATTCAGCTAGCATCTCCTGGGAGTGCTGAGCCTTTCCCTCCACCCCCTCTATGCCAATCATAGAGCTGGAGGGAAGGGGTCCCCAGTGATGAGCCTGGGGTCTTCTTCCCCCTTTGGACACCTGCTGATGGAGCAGCCCCAGTGACTCAACACCTCCACCTATTTGAATAGTGGAGAGGAGCAGTCTTTGGGGCACCAAGAATGCATGAGTTTCTAATGAGCCAAGTGGGTGCCTGGAAGGGAGAAGAGCTTGAGCTGTCTCACAAGTGTCCCAAACCCCAGAAACAGGAGGCTATGGGGAGAGGCCAGGGGTTCAAAGGAGGTTACACTGGAGCAGGTCTCGCCAAGGAGGGAACCATGCCATGATAAGACTCTCCATGTGGAGATGACCATGGACAGGTGTAGGTTCAGGACTGCAGCTCTGGGGAATGATCAGGGTTCATGATACACATCGGGGACATATAGGCATAGAGATGGTATCCAAGGCCGTGGGAATAGTTGAGCCTACCAGAGGAGCGTGCATGCGGAGGAGGCCAGAGGTTGGGCTGGAACCCCCGGGAGCATCGCCGCCATTTGGAAACAGGCAGATCAAGAGGTGTTTCCAAACAAAAGTTAAAAAGCGTGGTCAGAGAGATAGGAAATCACTAGGAAGAAGGTGACACAATACGCCATGATGACTGTGGGCCAAAACCCAGAGAGTACTCTCTCTCTCTTTTTTTTTTTTTTGCGGTACTGGGGATTGAACCCAGGGGTGTTCTACCTCCGAGCTATTTTTTAATCCTTTATTTATTTATTTTTTTTGCGGTACCAGGGATTGAACACAGGGGCGTTCTACCTCCGCACTATGCCCCCGGCCCTATTTTTTATACTTTTATTTTGAAACTGGGTCTCACGAAGTTGTGGAGGGCCTCACTAAGTAGCTGAGGCTGGCCAGGAACCCGGATCCTCCGGTCTCTGCCTCCCAAGTACTGGGATTACAAGCGTGCACCACCACGCCCGGCTCCAGATAGTACTCTCTTGAAATGTGGAAGATTTATTTTCCCAGGCTAATTAGAGGAAGACTTATTTATTTATTTATAGAAGACATTTTAATGATGGAGCAGTTTTCAGTTGACGCTTCCCTTGTTTTATATTCTTTCGTGTATCACACAGTTTTCCATATACTGTTTGGGCAGGGATCTTTGTAATAACATGTTTACATGTATATATATATTTGTAGGCACACACACACACACACACACACACACACACACACACACATATATATATATATATATATATATATATATATATAAATCAATTCACCTAATCTTTATTGAGCCTTGATTATGGGCAAAACACTTCACATCCCCGGTGATGGGCTTGGCCAGATGCACTGCAATTTGCCCAATACTGTGCTCCAGCGGTGAGGTGAGCAGAGAGACGGCAGGTGTCTGCCCTGAGCACAGGACTTCAGAGCGGCTTTAACCAAACTGTTTCACTCTTAGTAGGTGATCTGCCATATCCCTTGTGGAGCAGAGAAACCCATTGCCCATTGCTTTGGTTGGAATATGGTTTGTCCTCTCCAAAACTCTTGTTGACATTTAATCCCCCTTATGAAATATTAAGAGGTAGGGCTAGGGGAGACTTTTAAGAGGTGATTAGGGCTCCACCCTTATGAATGGATTAGTCCATTTATCTATGTATGTATGTGTGTATGTATGTATGTGTGTATGTATGTATGTATGTACGTACGTACTGGGGATTGAACCCAGGGGAATTCTACCTCTCTATTTATTTGGTACTGGGGATTGAACCCAGGCATGTTCTACCTCCAAGCTACACTCTTAGCCCCTTTTTAAAAATTTTGTTTTAAAACAGGGTCTTGCTAGGTTGCTGAGAGTCTTGCTAAGTTGCTGAGGCTAGCCTCGAACCTGTCTCAGCCTCTCAAGCACTGGGATTACAGGTGTGCATCACCACACCTGGCTTAATCCATTTATTTGATTAGTGAATTAGTGGGCTGATGGATTAATGGTTAGTGGGTTGTCTTGAGAGTGCATCTGCTATAAAAGCCAGTTTGGCTAGTCCCTGGCATGCTTCCTGTGTCTCACCATGAGATGCCCTGCTCCATCTTGGGACTCTGTCACTCTGCCAGCAAGAAGGCCATCACTAGATGTGGTACCTTTACCTTGGACCGGAACCATGAGGTGAAATAAATCTCTTTTCTTCCTAACTCACCCAGTCTGTTGTGTAGTGTTATGAGCAACAGAAAATGAACGAGACACTCATCTTCCCTGAAAACTTCCTGCCACATGAGACATAAAGAAGAGACTGGTTAGTATCCTCACTAATACTCAGACATACAGCCCAGGGATCACTGAAGAGATGGGTGACAGTCTACAAAAGATGTCCCTCATTAAGCTGTACTGGATGAGCCAGACGCGGTGACGCATGCCTGAATCCCAGTACCTGGGAGGAAGGTCAAGATCCTTTTAGACTGAGTTAGAAATAATTTGGGAGGTAAGTACATCAATTTGAGTGGGAATGTCTTTCTCTGGCATGCTGAATTTTTTTTTTGGGGGGGCAGGTAAAAGTAAAAGAGTATCTCATTAAGTTTTATTTTGCTTTCACCAGACTGAAAAAAAGTTGACAGTTTGGAAGCAGAGCTGCGTCCCAAGAGCTCTCCTGTTGCTCTCAGGGGTGGGGCCAGG
The DNA here is from genome assembly GCA_004027185.1 of Glis glis. Classification (NCBI taxonomy): domain Eukaryota; kingdom Metazoa; phylum Chordata; class Mammalia; order Rodentia; family Gliridae; genus Glis; species Glis glis. The sequence continues at coordinate 5,051 of PVJS01014700.1, read as the reverse complement.
GGAGATCCGGGAGCATATCCACTGGGGGCACGTGGCCTGGCAAGGTTATGATTATGCCTAAAATATCCTTTATTTGGGGGGCATTGAATTTTGCTTAATTTGATTTTTACTTGATAATCACAAGGAAGTTGTAACACATACAAAAGGAGATAGCAGGGCCTCCTGAACTGCATGAACCCACCCGGACCCCTGGCTGCGAACTCATGGCCCGTCCTGCTTTATCCTCATGCCGTCCACTTCCACTTCCTCTAGTACTTTAAAGCAAATACCAGGCATCCCATAACACCATTCATAAATAGTTTATTACCCTATGTATTCATTAGTGTGCATCTATTAAAAATAAGAACTTCCAATACATACGACCACAATGTCATTATCATCCTAAAACGTTTTTAAATTAAAAAATTTTATTGGTGTCATCCTATAATTGATGATATGAAGGAAATATTATTAAAGGACACTTAAAAGGCTGAGCGTCAGTAAATAAATGGAATGGCAGCAAATTAGAGAGCTGCACAGCCAAAGAAACTAAAGAGAGAGCCTACAGAATGGGAGATCTTTGCCAGCTACTCCTCTGACAGAAGACTGATAGCTTGAATATATAAAGAATTCAAAACACTTAACACCAAAAAAAAAAAAACCCACAAATAATCCCAATCAATAAATGGGCAATTGAACTAAATAGATACTCCTTCAAAGAAGAAATACTAATAACTAACAAATTTATGAAAAAAATGTTCCACATCATTAGCAAGCCAGGAAATGCAAATCAAACTACAGGGTTAACTCTTTAGCTGCCAGATCATGGGGAGGCAGCTGCTGGGGAGCCCTTAGGGGGCTGAGGCAGTGGCCGAATGTATCAAATGATGAGGAAGCAGTTCTGTAGTTTAGCGACTCATTCAGCTCTAACAGTGCCTTTGGTGAATTTTTGCTTGTGAATCCCCAACCTTTATTCTGCCATACTAGATTTTCTCTAGTCGACTGACTCCCTTCAGTCAAAGGTACTATATCCCCAACTCCTGTTCATACTTCAGTCCTCAGCACCAAGCATCATATAATGCCACCCATTGTTTATTACCCTACATATTCATTAGCATGCATCTCTTAAAAATAAGAATTGTCAAAACTTTCAATACACATAACCACTTCCCCAGCAAGCCCTTCCTGGCCTTCTCCTGGGCCTCTGTGTGTGTGTGTGTGTGTGTGTGTGTGTGTGTGTTACTGGAGATTGAACCCAGGGGTGCTCTACCACTGAGATATACCCCCAGTCCTTTTTAATTTTTATGTAATTTTTGGTACTGGGGATTGAACCCAGGGACATTCTACCTCTAAGCTATACTCCAGTCATTTTTATTTCTTATTTTGAAACAGGGTCTTGCTAAGTTACTGTGTGCTGGCCTCAAACCTGCGATTCTCCTGCCTCAGCCTCCCAAGTACTGAGATTACAGGCCTGCGGCCTGCCTTTGCATCCTCTCACGGAACCGTGTTTGTTTCGTGCTTTCTTCTCGATTGTGTTTCTGGTTCAGCACTGTATTCCCTGCACTTGGAGGTGGTACCAGCAGGTACGAAACAGTCATTCACTGCAGAAGGAATAAAATGAGAATTGAGTTAATAGGTTGAACTTTTAATAATAGCTGATGTTATGTTCTCTGCTGGGTATTTCTTTTTTTGCTTTTTAACTTTTTGATGTTATTATTTTCCAAAGAACGGTTTACCCTGCGGACACGTTGTCTAATTTGTTATCTGGGGAATCTGTTCCTATCCCTCCTAGAGGCCGGTCTACTCGTCCTTAGCTACTCAACACCCGGCACTCAGTGGTACTTGGTGCCAGGTTGACTGAGGGGTGTATAAGTATTCCCAGCCTGGTCTACGGGTGCATAAGAATCAGGCCCAACACAGCAAACAGGGCAGCAGAGGAAGGCACACAGTGCCCGCGGACCAGAAAATTAAATGGAGGAACAGGTCAAGAGCTTCATTTACTGAGCCCTTGTCTGGTTTCTGGGGATGGGAGTGAGTGAGACAGAGCAGGCCCTGCCCCCGAGGAGCTTATGTTCTGCTGGGAAGAAACATACTCTAATCAGGTAGACAAAGCAACAAACCACAGTACAAATTATGTCAAGTTTTGAGAAGAAAAGGGAATACTTTGATAGAAATCAGGAGCATTGTGGAGATACTGTAGAGAACCATCAAGGAAGGCTTCCTGGAGGAGGGGACATTGGAGCTGAGCCTGGAAGGATGAAGGGATAGAAGCTCAGCTGGGAAGAGCTTGGGAGGCAGAGTTCCAGGTAGAGGGAAGTTAAGTGGAAAGAGCCCTGGCGACCAGGGGAAGATGACCTCAGTCTGGGCTTTCCCGCCCGTGAGGTGGGGACAGTGGCTACAGAGGTTATAGCAATCACTGGCAAGATTATGATTGTTACGATTGTTGTTCAGTTCAAGAGTAGCTTCACCTACATAGATGTTTCCAGCAAGTCCCGAAAACAAGAGTCCCCAGTCATATGCTGTGACCCTCAATGGAGACCCTGGAACTGGCAATGACATCAGGCCTTTACACACGTGTGCACACATACACGTGCCTATGAACACACGCACACACGCACATACACATTCACACCCACACAGCGCACCGGCACTGGGTTTGGCTGTGGCTGTAGGATCTCACGCCCAGACTCCGCCTCCGAGAGAGAGTGCAGATTTTGGCATTTAAGGCTCTCCACTGTTCAGCTCCCTCTCCCCACAGCCTGCCTGCGGGAGGAGCTGGCTGTCAGAGGCACAGAAGGAGGGGGCGAGGCGGTGGGCGGGGACCCAGCTCTCAATTAGCATACTCGCTCAGAGCTCTGGGAAGCCTCCTGCAAAAGTCCTCTGCACCAGTCCCCAGCCCGTGGAGAGATCTGTTTGCAGCCCGAACTGGGTACCGAAAGGTGGCACAGATGCTAAGCCGGGGTGAGGGCAAGGGATGGAGGATGGGGCGAGGGCATCAGCTGTGCAGTGTGAGAAACAGGTGTTTCCTTGGGGACAGAGAGGAAGCAGGGAGGAGAAGCAAAAAGAAACGCAATTCAATCTCTTTTTGAATCACAGATCCTCCTGGGCCTCCGCATGGAGGGTATGTTCCTATGTTATGGGGGTGGTAGGATAGTGGATGGCATTCAAAAATAAAATTGTCCTTATCTTGGTTCAGAGCAATATCAGGTCCCAGCTGCTCAGACAAAATTACAGTCACCCTTGACTCCTGTCCTTGTCTCACACCCCACACCCAGTCTACCAGGAGGTCCTCTTGGTTCTACCTTCAAAACACATTCGGAACCTGTCCAGACACTTGTCCTCATCTCAGAATTCCTAGCTTAATCATGTGTTCCAAGGAGATCCACAGAGACCATTTCTGGGACTTTCGGTAAAATATTATGTGTCCCCTGCCCCTGGAAAACAATAAGGAATGAAGACTCAATGTGGGGAGCCAGCTGAAGATAAAGCTGACACACAGAGAAAGGGAGGCCTAGAGGCCAGGAGAGGGAGTCCTCTTAACATGTTTGGGCTTCTGGATCACACATAGCCTGAAGCCCCTTTCCCCCACCTCTCATCTTTTCAGTTATGAAACCCAGTAAGTTCCCACTTTCTTTTAAGCCAGTTTAAACCAGAGGATATGTCACTTACATAAAAAATATTTCTCATTGATATTTTCTATAAGTCTCAGTTTCTCACCTTTAAAAAGAAGCTAAAATACTCTACAGAGTCAAGGTAAAATTTAAATGAGAGATGGCTTATGTAAAGCACACATGTATGTTGGTTCCCAGAATAGAAATTTTCTTTGCGAATAATGACTGTTATTATTTAGCAGTTTATTAAAAGAAAAGAACTAATAGAGCTGGGTATATTTGTATTATATTTATTAAAATTATAAGCAGGATGGTGGTGCACACCTGTAATCTCAGTACTTGAGAGGCTGAGACAGAAGGATTGCAGATTTGAGGACAACCTCAGCAAGTAGTGAGGCTCTCATCAACCTAGTAAGACCCTGTTTCAAAATAAAAGTAAAATAGGGCTAGGGGTGTAGCTCAGAGGTAGAATGCCCCTGAGTTCAATCCCCAGCACTACACACACACACACACACACACACACACACACATACACACACACACACACACACACACACACACAAATTATAGAACATTACTAGAATCTAATACTCCTATTCAATCTCAAAGTGCTACTGCAAAAACTCCTTCGAGTGTTTGCCAGGCCTGGGCATGGTCAACTCCGGGGCTGTCAAATACATTACCAAAGAGGCGATCCACTCCATTCTACTCTCAGATTAAGCCGGAACCTATCTCCACGGTTCCTGGTTTTACCTGTTTGGAAGTGAGGAATGGGGAGCAAAATGAGTCTAATGGTCTATTCTGTGCTACTCTTGATTCTCCTGCAGATTCTCCTTTGGAAATCTTGTCTCTTTTCATAGCGTCTGCTGTCACTCTGTCTGTTCAGGACTTGTGGATCAAGCTGACATTGGTGGGAGCAATGGGCAGTGTGGGAAGCACACACACAAGTATCTCTGGAGAAAGTCACTTGTGCACACAGATGTGTGTGCGTGTGTGCCACGTGCACCTGTGTATGAAGCTTGGGTCCTCCCTCAACTTCAGCAACAGTTGGTTTGCTTCCACGTGTACTGCGCATAATTTCTAGGCCCTGAATTGCATCATTGCATCTAGAGGCACCTTTTTTTTTTTTGCGGTACCGGGGATTGAACCCAGGGGCCTTGTACCTCCACGCTATACCCCCGGCCCTACTTTTTATACTTTATTTTGAAACCGGGTCTCATGAAGTTGCGGAGGGCCTCACTAAGTAGAGAGAGAGAGAGAGAGAGAGAGAGAGAGAGAGAGCCGAGGCTGGCCACGAACCCGGATCCTCCGGTCTCCGCCTCCCAAAGTAGTGGGATTACAAGCATGCGCCATCATGCCTGGCCTAGAGGCACTTTTCTTTTTCTTTTTCTTTTCTTTTTTTTTTTTGCGGTACCGGGGATTGAACACAGGGGCCTTCTACCTCCGCGCTACACCCCTGGC
>PVJS01014699.1:0-39998 GCA_004027185.1 Glis glis | reverse complement strand
GGAGGGAGGGAGGAAGGGAGGGAGGGAGGGAGGGAGGGAGGGAGGGGGAAGGGTTACAAACAAAGATTTAAAAAACATAAAAGACTAGATTTATTTTCTTCTTTTAAAATCTGACCACCTACCTCCCCCGCCTTCCCCACGCATTAGCATCCCCTGTTAGGTTTCCCTGTTGTTAATAGACAGGAAGTGTCAGAGATAGGTGTGTTTTAAAATGTCTTAATGGCATTTTTGGTAACACATATCTCAATTTTAAAATAGTGGTCATAGTGTTTTTTTTTATAGAATCAAGTTACTAAAAGTTACCAAGCCATACCACTTAATAAGGAAATCAAACCAACACTGCTTAAGCAGTAGTCCCCACTTGTGGATTATCTTATATTCTGTAGGAGTTTACTATGGAGAACTCAGGGTAGCAAGAAGAAAAACCTTCCTCATTTTAATAAATTACTTATTAGCAAAGGCTTCAATTCTTCTTATTGTTATTTTCCAGATGAAGCCTCTGGACTGGGGATGTCGCTCAGTGGTGTAGCACTTGCCCAGCATTCTGGAGGCCCTGGGTTCAATCCCCAGCATCACAGAAACAAACAGGCAAACAGAAAGCAATGGCCAAACCTCTGGCCTCTATGTTTTTTACCTGTGTTGTGACGTAAAAGTTGAAGGTTGTCTGAGCTGTTCTTTACTCAGAATTTTGCATGTTAGTTGTAATTAAGTGCATCCCATTGTTTTACACTGAAAAGTTCTCTTCCTGATATGCTTCTAAATTAAGGTGACATTCATTAATTCATTCATTTAATAAGTATAATTGAAGAACATACTTTCCAGTTGTTTTATGTTTAACAAAATTCATATAACATGGCCCGTATTTTGAAGGAGCTGAAAGAAGATCCCATGATTCCTAGAGGAGTGTGGGCACAGCTGCTGCCCTCCACCTACAGAGTTGAGCCAATGGATCTAGGTGTGTGTGTGTGTGTGTGTGTGTGTGTGTGTGTGTGTGTGTGTGTACATGCCTGCACACTAAGCTACATGTATATCTTAAGGAGTTTTAACAACATAGGCAACCCTATCAAGATACAGAATGTTTCCATCACCCCAGAGAGATTCCTTCACGATTTCACAAATGAATTTCATAATTTATTCAACTCTTCCAGCAAAGGAAACCATTATTTTGATTTTTTTTACCATACATTAATTTTGCCTGTTACTAAAACTCATAGAAATGTAACCAAACAACATCTACTCTATTATCTGGACTTTTTGGGGATGAGTGGCATTGTAGAGACAAGAACGTTACTCAGAAGTACTTGCATAAGGCTCAAGGACACTGTTTCATTTGTCTGAGTGGCCTCTTCAGCGGTGCATTTTATCACTGCCCACTTTGAAGCACAGAATCTCCAATCCTGCAAAACTCAAATTACCAAATTCTTAGTTGGTTTGGATTATAATCACAGGTAGAGAGCCTTCCTAGCAGAACTGTGTTCCATCTCTGCTTCCAGATTCCCCAGATTTTTCCTGAGCTTTCATTAACATACACTAACATTTTAAAATGTTCTTCTACTTAATCTAGAGTCATGTAAACTTTGTTTGCATGTGGACTGTTTTCCAAAATATCGTAAACAGTGATTTTATTAAATGTTTTGCTGTGGTGTAGTATAAAGGTCATTGGCTATATTAGTCAGGGTTCTTCAGAAAAACAGCAGTATATACTTACCTGACAGGGGAGATACCATGATCACGAAAAACAATGTGTGTATGTATGTGTGTGTGTGTGTGTGTGTAGAAAGCGAGACTGAGAGAATAATGAAATTTGAGGAAATGGCTCACATAATTTTGAAAGAATTTGCAGAATGGGCCAGCAGATTGGAGACCAAGGGAAGAGCGCGTGTTGTAGTTCAAGTGTAAAGGCCAACTGCTGGAGAATTTCTTCCTCTTAGAGGGAGGCCAGTTCTGATAAGCCCTTCAGCTGATTGGACTAGGCCCACCCACATTTTATCTGCTTTACTCAATTTACCTAATCAAATGTTAATCTCATCGGAAAGCACTCTCACAAACACACCCAGAATCATGTCTGACCAAATATCTGGGCACCATGGCCCTGCAAAGTTGGACATAAAATTGAACAGCCATCACACTGGCTTTCTAACCTGTCATGTTTGTGACCTTGCCCCTTGTTACCTGCTTACTGAGCCAGTTCTATATTTTAGATACTGCTAACGCAACTCCACATGTGGTACTCAATTCAGTATTAGTGATTTTTCTTCTAATAAAATGGAGAGAAAAAGACTCAAAATAATAGTGACTTACATAAGTAAAAGTGTAGGTAGGCTTCTGCACAATCCTTAGGGTGACAGTCCGTCTCGCCGTCCGGGTTGCTGTTCGAGTTACTGATGTTTAATCTGCATTGCCACCAGTAGGAAGGAGTGAGGAAACAGAACTCACAGAACTTTCACTTGAGTCTCCTGGGTCCCATAGATCCCCAAATGTATTGGCTATAAATTGGCTGTGACCTTTTCATAAAAAGTCCTCAGATTCCCCCCCCAGGCATTTCCACAGCCCCCTTAGTTCTATTCAACAACCCCCCCCTCAGTTGCACATGAGGCTACTATTGCTCCTGTGGATCATTTCAGCATTCCTTGGGGGCTTTATCACAGACTGAGAATCTATGGGTAAGATAAGTCATGACTCTCTTCATTGCAAGGTAGTTTAGGAAATTGGCCTTAACTGTGGCCAATTAAGAATCCCAATACTACAGAAGGAAGTGAGCACAGATATTGAAGAATAATTAGAAGTGTCAGCCTGGTGGGTGATGCACACCTGTCATCCCAGTCCTTGGAAGGCTGAGATTGGAGGATCGCAGGTTCAAAACCAGCCTCAGAAACTCGCATCAACTTAGTGAGACCCTATTTCCAAATAAAAAATAAAATAGGGTTGGGGCTGTAGCTTGGAGGTAGAATGCCTCTGGTTCAATCCCCAGCACCTCACACAAACACAGACACAAAAGACGTGTCTGCCACAAATTGGAATGACCAAGAAAATCCATTAGCAAGAAAACCAATTTGAAAGATTTTATTTTTTCCTGTGATACTGGGGATTGAACACAGAAGCATTCAACCTTTGAGCTACACCCCCAGCCCGATTTGATTTCCTATTTGGAAACAGGGTCTCCCTAGGTTGATGAGAGTCTCACTACTTGCTGAGGCTGTCCTTGAACCTAAGATCCTCCTGTCTCAGCCTCCCAAGTACTAAGATTACAAGTGTTTGCCACCATGCCCAGCCAATTTGAAAGATTTTACAATAATCAAGAAGTAGTTGACAAAGGTCTTAACCAAATGAATGGGGGAGAAGAGAGACATGTAGCCATATTGGCTAGAATTTGGCGAGTGATTGGCTCCGGAGTGGGAAGGAGAAGGCCTGTCAAGGATGACTTGAAAGCATAGGCTGTAGAGCTACCTTGACTGGATTGAATCCTGATTTGGATACCTCCTGAGTGACCCTGTTCAATTAACTATTTTGCCTTGGTTTTCTCATCTGCAAACAGAATAATAGTTTATGTCTCAGAAATTAATTGAAGAATTGAATAAGATACCATGCTATATTTGGAGGAAAAGGTAAATGAAGGATAAAAATGTAGGAAGAACTGGTATTTAAGAGACGAAGAAGAGGACAGTTTGATGAGGCCTTTTCAAAAGGAGACTTCAAAGATGTAGGAGATGACGAACAAAGCAAGATCAGTGTCAGGAAGCTAAAAAGTAAGAAAGTTTCATGCAGTTGAGGATGAGTGGCAGAAACAGTTTGGTCAGATGAAGGCTGATAGTAAGTCTTCTAATATAAACTGGATGTGTACTTCTCAAGTTTCTGAGGAAGACAAATGTTTTTTATCTGTCTTTTATAGTTCTGGAAACAAAATATGTTTAGATGAATTACCAAATTATTCCAGATTATTTGGAATTTTAATGAAGGATTATTAATTACTTTTGAGTTTCTAACTGTTGAGTAATTTGTTAAAATTCTTAAAAACTATCATTTAGATGTCAGTCTGTGGTGAAGAGGCAGGAATTGCGTCTCGGCATAAGGTAATTACTTTCATTTACCTCATCATAAATGCTGTGTGGCAGCACTTTATAGGTGGGGATTTTATGCTCTATAAAAAGATAGGTTACCAAGATTCTCAGGTCACTGCCTCAGACCTATTAATTGTTAGTTTCTTTATGTTAAAAGTGCCTACAGGTTTAGTTATTCTTTACCTTCGATGAGTATTTGGGACAATTGGGATGATAAAATGTATGCAAGCGGCATCCTAGGTCTTATTGCCCCAGATTCCATACTTATTTTAGCAGTTGTAATGTTTGCTTCAGGGCAAACAGCAGTGGTAAAGCTTGTAGTCCTTTTTCTGGTATTAGATTAGGGTGGCAGTCTTTGTGTTGCATTAATTAGCTGTGTAACTTCAGGCAAGTCAGAGTTTGTGACCCTCGGCTTGATAAATTGGGTCAGACTATTTACCTTGTATGCTCACTTTATAAGGTTTCATTAAGATCATGTGAAGTGTTCTTTAAATTAAGCACCAAATAAACATAAGGTAGTAGTATTAATTAGGCTGAACACATGTCCTTCAGTCAGTTAACATAGGAATTAGCATCTTTTGATTCCCAGGCCAAATCTATATTCCCTCTTATTCAGGAACATTCCATCGTATTCTAAACAAAGAATAGGCATTTCCTCATGGAGGAGCTTGTACAGTGTGTCCAGTGTCCTCTGGGGGAGGCATTTCACCTTTCCATTTTGGACTTGGCTTTACTGTCATTTGGTAGTGAGATAAAAAGACTGCCAGTAGTTTTCACAAATTTTTTACATTACTAATTATAATACTTTTTCTTTCAATTTAAGTTGCAAGTAGCCTGATTAAAGTAGCCTTATATAGGATAACTGAATGTTAAAATGAGCCAGTTGCAGGATTGAGCTTCTATGCTTTATTTTCAGTTTTTAAAAGTACTACAATCTTACTTGGTTTTAAGAAAATATGCAATGCTAGAAGCCGGGTGCAGTGGTGCACACCTGTAGTCCTTGGGAGGCTGAGACTGGAGGATCCCAGGTTACCTGCCAGCCTCAGCCATTTAGCAAGACCCTCAGCAACTTAGCAAGACCCTGTTTCAAAATAAAAAATAAAAAGAGCTGGGGGTGTAGCTCAGAAAAAGCTGAAGATTTAGTTCAGAAGTAGAATGGTCCTAGGTTCAATTACCAGTGGAAGGGAAGAAGGAGGGAGGGAGGGGAATATATAATGATAGAGTTTCTAAGATGAAGGGGGAAAGCTTGCTAATATTGTGGCATTAAAGGAATTTTCAAGTCTGTCTCACTTGATTGCTCATATTTATATCCAACAGTATATATGATACTATTTAGCCTTAACAGTAAAAGGACATGAATAAAGATGAAGAATAAATATATTAATCATATTATTATTTAGCTATAATCTTAATTTTTCAAAATTATGGACATCTATAATCCCTTTGCTTTTGCACCAGAAATTGAAGATGAGACAGGGACTATAACTTCAACCATGTTACAAGGTTTACATAAGTTGTTTATCTCCTGATGATAAGTCATGAAGAACTAATGAAAGAGGGAAAATTACTTCCTGCTTAGGTCAAAAGATGGCACTGTTGCTGTGCGATGGGTCTTTTTCTCCTACAATTTAGCTTCAGTCCTTTTTAAATGTAGAAAAACAGTTAAATTTAGTGATCTAATTAACACTGACCCTCCCAACAGAATGCCAAATTTTCTAATCAAGCACCAGAAGAATAGATCAGAAAAAGATAATTTATATTTTTAAAATGTATTGGGTGTTTTTAACTATTTTTAAAAAATAACATTCTCTAAGACTCAAAAGATTTGCCATAGAAAAAAATAGGATATCCTGCATTACATTTTAAATCTTGGTTAAGTTTTGAATTACCCTTCCCTTGGAACTTTGACAGCTGTCATGGTTCCAAGACATTTTAGTTTTTTGTTTGTTTTAGCTTTTCAAGGTCATTGAACTTATGCTGTCATTAAAGTAATACTTTTTTCCTTGGAGACATTAAATTCAGGTAATCGTTTTCTTTTATCTTCCTTGTTCACTATAGTTCGGTTGTTAATAGTTGGAAGCCTGTGTGAACTAGCCTGGAAATGTAGGGATGGTCTCTCATACTAAGGAAGCAACACACCCTCACCTTATTTTCTAAGCCAGTGTCTTAAATAACTCTTTAAAGTTAATTCTCTGCTTTTTTTAAAAGTAGGTCTTTCAATGATGGAAAGCTTCAGTAAAAAGCAAAGCACTTAATTTGGGGAAAGATAAAATTAATGTCTTGAAAATTGACTTTATTGATATACAAAATGTTTTTCTATGTTTTTGATTTTGATATTTTTTCAGTGTTGGGGATCGAATCCAGTGCCTTGTGCATACTAAGCAAGTGCTGTACCACTGAGCTTCAACCTCAGCCCTTTCTGATGCTTTACAAAGTTAGCATTTAAATAGTTTACTTGTAAGAAGTCTTAAATAAAGCTTTCACTGGACAACTATGTGACTAGCTTTACATGGACACATATTACAGAAGACATTTTATATAACTTTGCAATGAAACTCATTTGAATCTAAAATAGAAGTCCAATAACTTATTTAAAACCTTTGAGGCCAGATGTGTTTCAAAATTCATGTTTTTGAGGGGTTTCAAAAAAGTAATACAGTACAAATTGAGTGTATGATATAACCTTCTTCCCCTGGTAGGGTTAGGGTATGAGGTAATTCTTAGTATAGAAAAGCTTAGCTATCAACTCTAGGACTGAGTTTTTGCAGATTGCCTGCTTTTCTTGGTCTTTGAATACAAATAAACTTATAGTACTTTTGAAATCCATAACTACTAGAAGCAAAAGGATATAAATGGCATTTAAACAACAATCAACCGTATCAAACTGCAATAGCTATTTGACAGGAATTCCTAACATTTTGCCCTCGGGTTTTGAGTTTAATGCAGTTTGTTAAAACAAAACAAAAAACTTCTTTTATTGCTACTGTTTATTTGTTTAGAAATTAATGTGGGCAGTTGTTATACCAACCTAATTTTAGAAAGATAAATTTTGAATGTTGGAATGAAAACAAAGCAGAAGAATTAGCCAACATTGGCAACATTATAGAAATTAATTTAAATTTTCATCAAGTCAGGAACATATTGTTTGTAAATGATAAGGCTTTTATGTACTTTTCTGCAACTTTAATGAGAAAAAAAATCATACTTGATTAAGCACTGGCTCTAACTGGAACTAAAACCAAAATAAATTCTTTTAGTGGGAGTTTAAAGATACCTGCATTCAAATACAGCATACATCCCTTGAACAGTAATCTAACTTTAAAAAAAAAACTTATACCTATTGCTACTTGTCAATAGAAAATGATCCAAAATGAGCTAGTTCTAACACAATCTTAGCAAATTCTGCACACGGCTTAGTGTGAACCTGTAAAACAAAGCAATGTCCAGGTGTGTTAGTTGTTTCCTGTGCTGCTATAACATTACCACACATAGTGGCTTAAAATAATGCAAATTTATTATCTTTACACTTCTGGGGTCAGAAGTTTAAAATGGGGCTTATAGGAATAAAATCAGGGTGCTTGCAGAGCTGAGTTCCTCCTGGAAGTTTGGGGGTTTTGTTTTTTTGTGGTGCTGTCGATTGAACCCAGGGCCCTCCCACATGCTAGGCAGGAGCTCCAGTGCTACAGGGCTACATCTCCAGCCCGTCCTCTGGGAAGTTGTAGGGGAGAGGAGAGAATCCTTTTTTCCCCCAGCCTCCAGAAGCAGCCCACATACCTTGGCTTTTTCTCTTTGGCCAGCAATCCTATCATTCCAAAGTTAACTTCTATCATCTATTTTTTCTTTTTGTGTGTGTGTGTGGTACTGGGTATTGAAGCTAGGGGCATTCTACCTCTGATACCCCCAGCCCTTTTTATTTTTTTGTGTTTGAAACAGGGCCCACTAGGTTGTTGAGGCTTCTCTCTAACCTGTGATCCTCCTGTCTCAGGCTCCCAGGTACTGGGATTAAAGAAGTATGCCACCACGCCCTGTTTTCTTCTCCTTTTCTGATTCTCCTGCCTTCCTCTGATTCATAAGGACCTTTGTGATTACACTGGGTCCACTCAGATAATCCAGAATAATCTTCCCATCTCAGAGTCTCTAATTTAGTCATATCTACAAATTCTCTTTTGTCTTGTAATATGACAAATTTACAGGTCCTGGGAAATAGGGTGTGACATTTACAAATTCAGACAATTAGGTTGTAGAATCATTTTCTTCTTATCACAGTGTTATCTTATTAACAGTTCACATCTGTGGTTTATAGATCTGAGATTTTTGTTTCTAAGGTGTATATTTAGAGGATAGTAAGAAGTGAAGGTACATATAAAGGTTTTTTTAGCCAGCCTCAGCAACCTAGTGAGTCCCTGATTCCAAATAAAAAATAAAAGCTTGAAAATTCTGGATACCATAAAATTATAGTTATATGGATCCTCAGTGAATAAGGTTTCTAGAGAGATTATCCCTTAACAATCAAAATTACACACAAAAATATTAATTGACCTCTGTGGAAAAATTTCTGATATGTATCCTACTGTCAGATCTACCCTTCCATTTGTATTATCATAGAAATAAATCACATGGGTAAAAAATTAAAAATATAAATGAGCTTCTAAAGAGAACTTTCCCCTGCCAGCTCTCCTTCTCTTCCTCCTCTGAAGCAACTATCTCTGATTATTTCTGATCTTAATTTATTTTCCAGGTCATCCCCTAAATGTCTACCTAGCATGTTTATCCTTTATCAACAGTAGACGTTGACTGCTGATCTATTGCTAGGATTTACCTCACTTCTCTCATCCTGCACCCTATATCCTCATGCTGTTAGCCATTTCCTCCTCAGCCAGGTCTGAGATTTAGTACTGTACATTCAGACCTACATTTCTTATTCTATTCATGGGGGAAAGTTTCTCTTAAACACACTTCAGTCTTTATTATTTTTTCTTTTTAAAAATTATCAGGGCAATATCTCTTGCCTTCTCTTTTTGTAAAATAAGAATATGAAAACACCCACCCTTCCTCCCATATCTACCTCCCTTCTACTTCCCAGTACCTTACAATGGCATTTTTTTTTAGGTTGTCAACATTGATAGCATTCTTTTTGGCATTTTATAATCTGTTCTGAAACATTACTAATATCTATCTATGGAGCGATCCTTAACATTGAAGACCAATACATGGCATATGTTGTTTAATTCTATAAATATTGTTCACTGTAGAACAGAGTAATGTGTGAACACTGAGTTTCCTTCTCTATTGTTTTAATGTTATGATTGGAGCACCACTGAGAAGAGAGTTTTCCTAGAACCAAATTAGATGGGAGAATCACTCTGTCTCTTTCTCCCAATTGCATGTACCAAATCTTCAGGTTTTCTGTAGTTTTCAGTCATTTCATCTGTTTTCCCGTGTCCCTCTCCCTTCTTTCTGGAGACGCCCTCTCCTTCATTCTGGAGCATCTACCCTTCAGGCTTCCATGCAGCTCCCACGCTGGGACTTCGCTCCCTTCGCTCTCTCCTATGTCTTGTTCACTCTTTTCTGGGTCACATTTCCTCTCTTTCTTGATTTGCCTCCTCACTTTGCTACAGGTAAAAATTCTTAGTCATCAGATATCTGCAAGTCTCTGTTTTCCTTTTATATATTTATTTGATGTGTTGGCTGCAAATGGAATTCACTTTAAATTGCTTTTCTCAGGATTTGGAATGACTACTCCATGGATCCAGCCTGATTCCTGAACCCTTAAATGACCCATTTTAATGGTGACCCATTTTTTCCTTCTGGAGGCATTTAGTATCTTCTCTTTATTCTTGCTGTTTAAAAATTTTGCAATGATGTATCTAAGTGTGGGAGCCTTTTGTTCATTATAAGGTTGAAGTTTTTACAGTGTTCCACAGGACCCTCTGCACCCCCTCCTCTTAACATTCTGATCTCATACTACTGCCCACAGGATCACCTTGCTCCAGATGGCCTCCTCTTTCCTGGACCATGCCTCGGGGTCTTTTCAATGACTTTTCATTTGGTGTAGAATACTCCTCCCTCAGATACCCACTTGGCCCACTCCCTTACCTCCTCGGGTCTTTATTCAAATGTCACTTTCTGAAATGGCATTCTATTCTAACCATCTTAATTAAAATCGTAATCCCCCACCATTCATGCATTCCTAATCATTTCATTCTGCTTTAATTTTTTCATAGTACTTACTGCTAAATTGCATACCAAATAAAAATGTATGCAAACACACACGTATGTGTGTATTATGTATGTATATATGTGTGGTATGTTTATGTGTGTATATACTATGTATGTGTATTTATGTGTTTATATACTTTGTATTAGTTTGCTATGATTGCCATAACAAAGTACTACAGATTGGGTGGTTTAAACATTACTTAACTTTCTCACAGTTCTGTAGGCTACAAGTCTGAGATAAAGATGTTGGCAGGATTAGTTTCTTCTGAGGCCTTTCCTGGGCTTGAAGATAGCTTCTCTTCCCCATGTTTTTACATGGTTCTTCCTCTGTAACTCTGTGTCCAAATGTCTTCTTATAGAAATACCAGCCATATTTGATTATGGCCCATCCTAATGACTTCATTTTAACTAAATTAACTCTTTATAGGCCCTATTGAAACGGGGGTATCTCCTCTTATAGGGTTCTCGTCCAGTGGATTTAAATGAATGAAGTCCAAGGACTAGCGAAAGGTATAGAAATAGAAAGTTTAAGTCAGTAAAGATAGAAGATGAAAACAGCTCCCCCCTTCTGCCACATGGGGTGGGGAGAAGTGGTCCCCAAAAATGAAGTAACCACTTGAGAGGCGGGCTTTTAAACCTTACTGAGGCTCCCCATCTGCTCTTTTATGATTGGTCAGAATTGGGTTTGGGGGAGCCAATGTCTTTTGCACACTTTCAATCCTTAATTTGAATTGTTATCTTGTGGGCTGGTGGGCCCTGGTCTCCTGGAGCCCACTGGTCTTTCACTCCCTGCTCACCTCCCCCCGTCACAGAAGGTGATGCAGATGGCCTTTTTTTAATCCATTCTGTTCCCAGGTCCTCTGCCCTGCCTTACTGCCTCCAAATTCAGTCATATTCTGAGGTAGTAGGTATTTGAACTTCAACATATCAATTTATGTGGGACAGAGGACACAATTCAGTCCTTGACATATTATTTTTTATATTCTGTCTCCCTGATATAGAATCAGTAGAAGGTAATCCTCATGAAGATGAGGTGTTTTTTTGGTTGTTCTGTTTTGTTCATTAGTGTATATCCAACACCTATAATAATAACCAACACATAATAGATGCTCAATAAATAATAATGATTGTGCTAGCCTCTTGATGAGTTCTTTCAATCTAAACAATTATATCCTTTTATATCTCTGGGAAATTTTCTTATTATTTCATCAATTCAACTCCCCCTCTCCCAAATTCTTTAAATCTTTTTAGATATGTTAATTGAATTTTGTACTCACTTGGTTGA
Organism: Glis glis; assembly: GCA_004027185.1. Lineage (NCBI taxonomy): Eukaryota > Metazoa > Chordata > Mammalia > Rodentia > Gliridae > Glis > Glis glis. The sequence continues at coordinate 28,436 of PVJS01014699.1, read as the reverse complement.
TTCTGTCTTATTTTTAGCCAATCTGTTGTTCTACTTCTGGGGGGAAGGAGATTTATTCAATTCCAAACACTTCTACAGAATATTCTTTATTTTGGCAAACATACATTACATTTTTAAGCATCTCTTCTTGGTCTTTTCTCACGACATTCTATCACTGTTTTATGGATTCTATGCATTTGCTGATCTTTCTGAATTAATTAGGTCTCATTTCTCTTTTGTTCCTGAATTCTGTTTCTTTCCAGGTAATATTTTTGTTGCTGTTTGTGTTCTTTTTTATGCATTGCTTAAGCATTTCTCATCCTTAATTATCTGGCAATCCTTTGTTATACATGTTTATGAGATAATAAAGCACCAGAGGCTTATTTTAATGGCAGGACCTTCTTCCTGGTGATACATTTTATGATGATCTGGCTGTCACTGTCTTATATTCTAAAGTAGAATGCAGAGATCTTTGGTTTGGGGGCCACTACCAACAGTGGCTGATATAGGTATCCCAAAATAATTTATTCCATTTTCATAGATAAAAACCTTCCAATTCCAGGGTCTGGTTGCCCAACTTAGAATATATGGAGTAAAGTCAATTATTTCTTATGTATACTTTCAATTAATATATCTGTTTTCACTTTTACTCCCATTGATTCAAAGACAGACCCATTATGCCATGTTCTCCCCCTTTCCTCCTACCCTTAAAAGAACAAAATGACCAATCAATCAAATAAACTCTCACTGTCCTTTCCATTTTGATTGATCTGATTACTGTTTTCCCAGACATCGGGAATGAGTTAGAAAGACCTAGGGGTAAGGTTAGCTCCAAGTATGTAATCTCCCTTACCCTCAAACCTTCTAGTTTCCTTTTAATGTACCTAACTAATTTTCTCATTTTTCTGGTTGCACACAGGTCTGCAATTAAAGCCTTACGTCCTGGAGGGTTACTTGTGTACTCAACATGCACACTTTCCAAGGCAGAAAATCAAGATGTGATCAGTGAAATTTTAAACTCCTCCAGTAACGTCATGCCTATGGATATTAGGGAAATTGCAAGGACTTGCTCCCAGGACTTCACATTTGCTTCCACTGGCCAGGAATGTGGGCTCTTGGTGATTCCAGATAAGGGCAAAGCCTGGGGCCCAATGTATGTAGCCAAATTGAAAAAATCATGGAGCACGGGAAAATGGTGACGTGAATTTTGTAAACCGTGTTGATGTATCATTATATTTATTTTTCTCAGCTATCTAATATTAATTAAAGTCCGTTTCCCTGGGTTTTCTTGGAATCCTATTTAGTTAACACGTTAGCATCTCAGAACCTGAGCTTAAGAGTTTTTCAGGTGTATTTTTTTCCTAGAAATGTATCTATAGCAGTGATTTAAAGTGATGCAGATGGTGTTTGTTCTGTATTATAAATCTGCTGTCTTTTACTTGGCATTTTATAGTTAAATTAATCAGAATACATGGTTTTATGCATAAAATGTTTAGAACGACAATCTATCCATTATGTTGATGCTTTGAACCTTTAAGAATTCACATTTGCCAGCACTCTTACTGTTTTCCTCCTTATAAAGTATACCGATTCATTTTTTGTAAGAAATGATTGGTATTCTGAGACTAACTTCTTAGGCAGCACAATTTCGAGTTCTAGCAAAATAGGTTTCTTATTTGCAAAGTTGTTTTCCGTTAAGGACTATTTTCTGTTTACTGCAAAGGTCAGTGACTCTATTGACACCAGTTTTATCCCCCCTCCTGGTTTTTTTTGTATTCACAAATACAAATTGAAAGAGTAAATTATGTTGAGAGGCCTTTAGAACAGCAGATTCACATGCACATGTTTGACTTTCAACATTCAGCTTGTAGAATAATGGAGTCTATCCAGCAGGCTATAAAGCAAGTACTTGAAACAAAACCAGAATGATTAATAACTGCAATAACTGAACTATATTTGGAGAGTTTTGTTACATAATTGCAGTCATAATGAGCACTACTGAATCTGATTATCTTACAGTCGCAATCTGGAGGGGCTTTTTATTTCGCTCTGTTATAAAATATTATATGGGAGTATGATGTCACATATTAATACACAAGAGGAAATGTCTAATGAGAGTGGATTATACTATTACCCAAACCCAATACCATTTACTGAGTCTCTCTCTTTGCATATATCCTGAGAATATTCTATTTGTTTCTTTATGTGTACTATGGTTTTAGCTTCAGTTTTGGATCATGTATTTTCTCCAGAAATTGCTTCATTTAAATCCAAACATATTTTACCAACTATTAAGAAAAAATATGTAGCATACTTCTAAAGATATCTATTTGGAAATTAGTTTTTTTAAAAAAACATCCTTTTGATTATAGAAATACAAAACTCTGCTGAAGTGAATACTTTTGTATTGTTTATTGTATTCTGTGCATTTAAACTGGAGACCATTTGCTCATTACCTATTTGTTGTTTTGCAAGCATATGTGAGCAGATTCAGATGACAGAAGTCAGAGGAAGAATATTTTTCCTGTACTTTCATTCTATTAACTTAAAAAAATCTAACCAGTGTGTTTAAAATAAAGCTAGATCTCTTGGATCTGATCACGAATACTGGGTTAATATTGCCTATTGGTTTGTTTTTTTTTTTTTCTATTTGAAGTCCTGTCTTCAGATACTGTAGGTTTAAAAAGTGCGTTTCTTTTGTGTAGGTTAATCAAAAAGTAAATTTTTACGGTGCACTTTGTCAAATGTTAGTATTTCCAGATATAATGCCTTGAGGCTTAACTTGAATACTTGGTGTGACTTTGGATTAGACTTTCCCATCATTATTGAAAAATGCATATTATATGTAGGAAATATACACATATATTACTTTATTATTAACAATAATATAATGAAGTAGCAAATATGTATTGAGCATTAAGTAGTTCCTCAAATTCTTTATATATGCTGTCTTTTTTGATCTTTAAAACTCCTGTAGTAAATACTGTAGTCACCTTTTGTGAATGAGAAAACCAAAACTCAGTGCTATTTCTAGTTTGCCAAAGCTACACAGATAAGAAAAGAGTAGACTCAGGATTAAAACTGGCTGCACTGCCCAGTCCCTGCTCCCTGCACTCTGCTGTCTCACAGAGTATGGATTATAAAACTCTCAATATTATCAACTGACTTTACCTCTATTCTCCACTGTTCAGTTTTCTACTTTTATGTAATTCCCTATTCCCAAGGCATCAAAGGATTTACCAATACTTGGGGGAAAAACCTTTGAAATATTTCAGGGCATATTCTAAAGAAATGTGTCTTGTGATTGTAATACCCAGAAATCTCCCATGGAGGTATTTTATGCCTTCTTACTCTTCACAGATGCTGAACTGAAGGATGGAAATTTGGAGCAGCCCTTCAATGTCGATTGAAAAGCAAGGAGTAATTGATATTACTTTCTGGGGCATTGAGTTACTTTCAAAACATCCTAAAAAATTTAGGTTATTTACCAACACAACTTCTCCCTCCCATCAGCACACTGAACAACCACCAATTCCAGAAACAGACTATGAATAAATGCAATGCATTTAAATGGTTTGTACTGATTTTTTTTTTTTTTTTTGCGGTACTGGGGATTGAACCCAGGGGTATTCTACCTACAAGCTATACCCCCAGCCCTAGTTTTTTATTCTTTATTTTGAAAAAGGGTCTCACTAAGTTGCAGGGGCACACTAATTAGCTGAGGCTGGCTGCAAATCTCTGAGCCTCCTGTCTCAGCCTTCCAAAATACTGGGATTAGAAGCATGCACCACCATGCCTGGCTGTACTGAATTATTTATTTATTTATTTATCTATTTATTTGTTTTACGGTACTGGGGATTGAACCCAGGGGCATTCTACCCCTGAGCTACACCTCCAGCCATATTTTATTCTTTATTTTGAAACAGGGTCTCCCTAAGTTGCGGAGGACCTCACAGGTTGCTGAGGCTGGCCGTGAAGCTGCGATCCTCCTGTCTCAGCCTCCCAAGTACTGGGATTACAAGCATGTGCCACCATGCCCAGCTGTACTGAATTTTTAAAGCAGATATGTGGATTTGAATCAAGGTGGCCAATATTTCTTTATCCTATTACATATAACCATATAGCCTTATACTTAAGATTACATATTATTCCATTAGCAGTATTGTGAAAAGTATCCTTTCGTATAATGTAGGTAAGTATAAAATAATAGCTACCTAAACACTTGGTACATGACTAAACAATCATGAACCTTGACCCTTATCCAAGAAGGCTTTATACCTAGAAGAAAAACATCAGATAATCTGCATAGACTGATGTAACTCACCTGGAATCCAAAATATTGGAACCAATAACAAAAATTTTATTAAATGCCAAGAAGTCCTTTGATGTAAGTGAATGGAATTACTTGTACTATATGTCAGGTAAGTTTGACTTTAGGGACAAATAGAGGAGATAGCACAATTTATTTTCAACCCATTTATATGGTTCAAATCAATGGTTTGCAATCTCCCTGTCTCTGCCTTATTGCTGCATGGGGGTGGGAAGTAAGGATGAATCCTCTTACCAGTGTTACTCTTCAGGCTGTCATTGGAGCTATAATGTCACCCAGATCCCATGGGCATCTGAGGAATATTCAGATGGAGGTTCACAAGTTAACTATTGGGTGCTGATAATCTACTGCTTGTGCTGAAAGCTCTAGCAACATCTGTCCTGAAACCATTAAAAGCAATGTCAGAATTTGGAATGGCTTCAGGCTGCAAAGTCAGTGGGAGAGAATCAGAAATACTATCTTGACAGAAGAGTTTCTATTAATATTTACTGTGTGACATTGAAAATAAATTTTAAACTTAAAAAGAATTGATTTGGGATTCTCATTATGGAATGATCAAGCAATAGAATAAATAAAACATTTAAGAATTGACCTGTAATTCAGTGCTAAGGTTTTCTTTTTTTTTTTCAAATAGGTTTCACTAAACCTAAGGAGGAATAAAGCTTTGTATAGTATAGACCTCCTTAGATTTAATTAGGTAACTCAATACCGCTCTGTAACTTTTTACAAATGAAGAAAGTAATTTCTTTAGTCTTGTGAGATGATATAGTCATGCAGAAACCCTGTGAAAGCATACACTACCTTAGGAAAAAGACCATTAGCCTCATTGGAATCTATTTAGTGGTAGACATCATGACTCAATTAAATTTGCTATGGCTTGTCAAAAGGAATTTTCCACTGCATATTGCTATGGAAGAGCATATAACATAAGAATAACCATGCCACCTAGCAGAATCAACAAAGACTAAAACTGTATAACCCATTAAGAAATAAAAAACAAGACCTTGGTACCCAGCTTTGTCTTAGTTCTTTAAAAAGAAAAATGGAATAAAATTGCAGGCAATAACAAGAATGGTCAAAATCAGAGAGATTAGCAATGGCAAATGGGAAAAAAAGAACTGAGATTGTATTCATTTATAATTATTAAGTTATGAAAGAAGGATTCTTCATTTATTTATCCAAATAAGATACTAACATCCTTTCCAAAGAGGTATACCTCTCTTCACTCGAATTACAGCCCTCAGTGGGGTGAGGGGAGAGCAATGAGAAGACTGGGGGATATGGGCTGACCCCCAAGCTGATGTTGCTGGGGAAGGAGTACTGCCGGCTCAGCTCACAGCTCAGAGCTGCCAACTCCAAAAAAAGGGGGGACGGGGAGCTATGGTGTGGACAACTAGTTCTGATGCCACTGAAAATCATTCTGTTTGGCATCTTTAGTCATAAATAGCCAGCACAACTAGCTATGCCACATTTCACATGACAGATCTTCCTTTTGAATTAATCATTAAGTCATTGTAAGTCCTAGATGATAACATATGTGTTTAATAAATACAATAGACATACACAAATCTAAGTACCTATGGTCTTTAATAAAAGCTTGCTTTGTGAGCTGTGCACAGTGACATATTCCTGTAGCCCCAGCTACTGGAGAGGTTGAGGTAGTAGGGTCACTTGAGCCCAGAAGTTCAAGACCAGCCTGGGCAACATCACAAGACGCCATCACAAATGTGTGTGCGTGCACGTGCGCACACACACACACACACACACACACACACACACACACACACACCAAAAACAAAAAGATTGCTTTGCCATCCTTGTGGTATATCCTGGTACAAATAATATCTCCATATGAACTGTAGCTATTCCCACTAGGGCATTCTACCTCCAGACTATATCCTCAGCCCTTTTTATTTTTTGAAACAGTTTCTAAGTTGCTGAGGGTCTTGCTAAATTGCTAAGGCTGGCCTTGAACCTCCCATCCTCCTGTCTCAGCCTCCTGGAATTACAGGTGTGTGCTATCATACCAGCTGTGTTATTTTGAGCCCTCTTGTTAACCTGACCATATTCCGTTAGTTCACTTGGTTCCTTTTCCATCTCACAGTATTGAGTTGGTAGAAGCAACCTGATATAATTTCAGAAAGAGCAGTTATTGAAACGAGAATTTGAGAGATCTGGGCCATCACTCTGGGGGACTTTCGTGAGTCAGTCGAGCACATTGCAGACCAAGGGACACTATGACAAGGCATGAAGAGCTGTGATAAACTGTTAGGAAGCACATTCCAACTTCCAGTGAAGTTCAAGTGTTAGCCTATCTTGTCATATCCCCTACGTTCACTGAGGACTTTAGGGTCTAGCTCCTATCTTCTCCAAGCTGAATTTGACATTTCTGTGGAATACCTATTCGGTATCCTACCTCCCTGTTTCTTGATTGCCCTCCTCTCAGCAGCTTTGTCTCCATCATGTTCAGTGAGTCACACCTCTGGGCATTCCCTATAACTCAGCATTTTCTGGAGCAGCACTCTCCATGGACCTCTGCAAGATCACCTGGGTGTTTAAATTTTCTTCCCCACTCATCTTCCTTGATGCCCCACACCTGCACACCAGACAGTCTCTACATTCTATTTTGCTGCCACAGTGCTCTTCCTGCAACAGAGCCTATGCTGTCATTATCCTGCTGCTAGGGTTTGAATCTGCAATGTCCCCGAAGGCCTATGTGTTAAAGACTTGGTCACCAGCCAGTGGTGCTATTGGAAAGTGGTAGAACCTTTAAAAGGTGGGTGTCGTGATTCCGGAGCCTGCCGGCAAAGTCGAATGGTCCCTGAAACGGGGAGTGAGGATTAAGGAAAAAACAAGAGACAAAAGATAGATTCCGGGAGGACTGCCAGTCAATACTGCAGCAGCGACTTTATTTTGCTCGAACCTTATATATACTTTTAGAGCATCAGAAATGGGCACAAGGTCCTTGACCACACAATGTTAACATTTTTCTAAGCAGGCAGAATATTCCCAGACAACCTCCTTCCTCCCTCCCGGGTCAAGGAATGGTCAAGTCTCTCCTCTGAGAACTTTCTGCTGTTGTGAAACACATAGCACACTTATCAGCAGGTCTCAATCCGCCTGTTTGGCAGAACTTTCACCTCTCAAGGCTGTATGTGCAACTATGAGCCTGAAGCCAAAGAAATGGCTCCCGACACGTGGGAGGTTTTAGGTCATTGGCAGTGTGCTGTTTTCCTCTTCTGCTTCCCCACCCTGAGGAGTATGGTAGGAGTACATGGTTATGCTGCAGCTCACTAGAGGCATAAAAGCAGTGGGTCTAAAACCACCAAAACTGTGAGCCAAAATAAACCTTTTCTTTTTATAACTTGATCATCTCAGGTATTTGTTACAGTAACAGAAAACTGACCAACAAACATGCTTAAAATTCTTCCTTAACTCCCCATTACACCTATAGGCTGAAATCCAAGCCTTTAGCATTCCATGCTAGTCCCCATTGCTTTGAAATGTGATCTCTCTCTCTCTCTCTCTCACACACACACATACACATACACCCACACACGTGAGTTACATCTTTTTTCTTTCTTTTTGTGATAACTAATTATCACATTAGTTAAAGTGTCCCAGCTCTTTGGTTGGGATGCCTTTTAAGTAACTTGCCATATTTCTACCTCTATAATTAGAATTCTACTAGGGGACCTGATGTTATTTTTGCAAAGTGATCTAGATATTTTAGAATACAGGGTTTTTTTTTTAAATCTGATACTCCTAGGTGGCAATAATATAGATATATTTTAGGCTATAATATTTAATTTTTCCACAATGAATTGAAAGAATAGACCATTTTCAAAATCCTGTGCATTGGACTCAGACATCTAAATTAAACAGAGAATCCACTATATTACGGGCGTGCTTAGGCATGCATACAGTGTGGAAAAATTTCAAAATGAAATAGGTTCAATAATAAGGTTGGAATGCCAATGGATAAATCCATAATTGTCTTCTGGAGGATACTTCAAACCTACAAGGAAGATCCAAGGGCAGAAAAGCAAATGAGAATGTCTTAAAATAGAAAAAGAAATTGTACTTCAGCACATCAAGGACAGTCAAAAATAGATTATTAAAGTAGCACTTGCAGAAACTATAGAAAAATCTTATTCTTTACAAATGCATCAGTTACCCTAGAAGTTTTTTTTAACATGAAAATTAATGTGATCTGGAACTACTTCTGCTTTTAACCTTATTGGTGACAGTTAATAGGTCTCAAACTTTTTAAACTTTGGATGCCAAATCTTTAAAGTAAAATAGATTATCTCTAAGAAAAATGAATATATTTTGAGCCATTGCTATATTTTGGGCATTGTTCTAGGTATTTACATGGTTGATATTTTATTTAATCCAGTCTCTTCTCTTTGTAAAAGATCTATGAGGCGGGCGTGGTGGCGCATGCTTGTAATCCCAATACTTGGAAGGCTGAGACCTGAGGACCCGGGTTCGCGGCCAGCCTCAGCTACTTAGTGAGGCCCTCCGCAACTTAGTGAGACCCTGTTTCAAAATAAAGAATAAAAAATAGGGCTGGGGGTGGAGCTCAGAGGTAGAATGCCCCTGGGTTCAATCCCCAGTACCACACACACAAAAAAAAAAGGTCTATAACTGAGGTTGAAGCAAAGGGCTAATACTGTGTACAAAAGTCAAGGGAGAAATAGAAAGACAATAGTGGAGAACCAAAATAAGTCTAAGTTGATAACAAAGGAGTCTTTTCAAGGTCCGAATAGGCAATGAGAATGACCAGGAGAAGCAGGGAGAGCCTAATAGAAGAGGACAACTGGTTACATTAGTTCCCTTCTAGGCAAGTATGCTCCTTTTGCTAAATGCATTTCTGTTAAGCCAACATGCCAGAAACCATGGTTGTTTCTTATTCTCTAATGCAACAGACCTGTCTTTGTTTCCAGCCATAATGTTTTTCCCTCTTGCATATTTCAAACTTTGGTAATATGGTAGAAGGCCCCTGTGTTCCACTTCCAGTACCACACACACACAGAAATAATAATAATTATAATAATAGTAATAATAATAATAATAATAATAATAATAAAAAGGGCTGAGGATGTACTTGCTTCAATCCCCAGTACCGCCAAAACAAGCAACAAACGAATAGAACTGTATAAAATTCTGTATACATTACAGTTTTATACAACTCTCCAGCAAATTCTACAAAAACTTGAGAGTTAAAAAGCAGCGGTAAATAGAATGAATTTATCATCTCAGATGTCCTGTTGAAACTATATTGCCTCGTGAAATCTGAGCATGGACTTTACTATTAAGGTGTAGGACTTTGGAGATCAGCGTGTTTTGGCTGTCCTTCATCCTATGATTTCTCAATTCTTCCATTAATTTTCTGTATTTTAACTATATAAAAGCCTTCATTTTTCTGGTATCCTATGACACTATTTTGTTTCCAACTTTCCATAAATGCAGACTTTATATATTGAGAACAGCTTTGGTATTTTTATATTATTTCACAAATATTAAGATAGTAGGCTTGGTTTTAGCTTGATAATAACAGAAATACCTTCTTAGGCACTGAAATCTCTAGTGACCATCCAGATTATACATGTTATGCCTGTTTTATATATTTTAAAATTTAGAATAGCTTCAAAATAAACTACAAAAGTACTCAAATTCTCGTTGGGAACTCAGTTAGCTGAGAATTATCAGAGGACCCCCAAGTCCTTGAATTTTAGTCTAGAAACACTGCACTGATCCTTATTAACATTCTTAAATAGGAAAGCATGAAACTTCCTCTAACAAGTATGCCTGAGAGGGTTTTCCAGGAAAAAAAGAAGCACAAGAAAGTCATAATTTGAACAAAAGGAGACAAGATCTTTGGTACACAGCCCTTCCCTACAAATATTTCTTTCCAGGCCAGGGGCAATTTTGTTGTTGTTGTGGGAAGGGTGGTCATGTAATTTATCATCCAATGGGACATTTTTGAGAGTGGAAGAGCAAACTATTAATAATTACACCCAGACAACTATGTGGCCAGAGCTGTCCAGGCCTCCTGGTCACCCTAAGAGCGGTGCGTGGAGCAGAGTGAGGGGCACCCGTGCATCTGAATAGATCAAACAAAACTCACTGCTCCATGAGGAATGCTTTTTTGTCCCTCCTGTACATTTTACTGCAGTCTCCATCTGCAAAAATGAGACATTCCTCTTCCCAAATAAATAACCTTTTTAATTACAAAAGGACTTCCTTTCCACTTATCTGTCTGAAATCTAAAGTGTGAGGGTCTCCTTGTAATCATCAACTCAAAATGCACTTCAAGCACTCTCTAACAACTTCAACCTGATATTATTCCTAATGGAGCTTTTGATAAGATCCCAGCTGAGATAACTGATAGTCAAGATGAATAGTCAATTCTAAGGCAGTGGTTTTCAAACTTTTTATAAAAATGTGAATCGCATAAGACTACACACATAAACTCAGAGCCATACAAAAGTTTAGTATGCAATATTAATCCTTAAACTTGAGATGCACACACAGATGAATATACATACATATATGTACATATATGTGTGTAATTTTTTTGTGTATGGTACTAGAGATGGAACCCAGGTGCCTTCTACCTTCAGGATACATCCCCAGCCCTATTTTTATATTTTATTTGGAAACAGGGTCTCACTAAGTTACTGAGGCTAGCTTTGAACTTGCGACCCTCCTGTCTCAGCCTCCCAAGTACTAGGATTACAGTCATGAGCCACCATGCCCAGCTTATTGTGTAATGTTTAAGACTGACTTTTACCCACTCAGTTGATGTCATAACCCACTAATGGTATATTATCTACAATTTGAAATCCATTACTATCCAGCCATTATCTTCTGTGTCTAGTTAATAAAGTACTTAAATGTACTATGTTAATTCATTTCCACATCCCTTTACAAAATGTCAGTTTATCATTTTGTTCTTGGTTTAAGAGTCAATTTCAGCATTATTTTAAGTAATCCTATGCGATACATTGTATACTATGTCATTCAAAGTCCCCCCGTATAAAGAGTGCAATGATTAATTTCTCTTAGATTTCCATGAATATTTTCAGATAACACAGTACTTCAGTATTAGTGTCCAACAAATAGCTTTTATTTTTATATTATTTTCATCATTTTCTTTTTCTTCATAAGTATTCTTGAGTTCACTGTTGCAGATACAGACAACTCCAAAAATGTCTTTTTTTCATTTTGTTTTTTGATAACCCCTTTAGTGATCTGACCCCAAGTCTTTTGGTAGCAAAATCTTACCTAAACTGAGAAGTTGTTTGTATTTTTATTTACTGTGTAAACAACTACATCTTTTGCTTCCTAAATAGCAATGTATTTATAGTAAGAAAAGATATTTGGTTCAACCTCCTGACCTAGCTTTACCTATTTTCTGGTTCAATTCCTTAGCATATTTGTAAATTTGACAGTAACTCCTATACTTTTATCAAGAGCAATCAAAGGGACAATTTTGGATGCAAACTGAGATTCTCTTAAGAATGTTAAAAGTATATGGTATATGTAGTATATTACTCTTATTTTTAAAAATATCTCACTTCAAATTACATCCAGCTCAAGGGTTTCAGAAAAGGGTAGTGAAACTGTGCTATGGTTAATGGAGAAAGGAAAATAGAGCCCCTTTGAGGATACAGTTGAATTTATTAAATAATGAATTTATGTATTTATTCATTCATTCATTCATTCATTGTGCTGTGGATTGAACCCACGGGCATTCTACCTCCATCTACACCCCAGCCCTATTTTATTTTTTATTTGGAAACAGGGTCTTGCTCAGTTGCTAAGAGCCTTGCTAAATTGCTGAGGTTGGGTTCCAACCTGCATCCTCCTGTCTCAGCCTCCCAAGTACTGGGATTACAGGCATGCACCCCCAACTCCAGTGACAGTTGATTTTAGATAGATTAAGTTTGAGGTGGTGGGAGCACATCCAAGCAAAACTGTTTTCCAGACCATTGGAGACACCTGAGTGGAATTTCAGGCAAATGAGTGGGAGAGACAATATATAAGTGAAACTTTAAATCATGAGTAGGAATGAAACCTTCACGAAATACATCATGCAGAGGGAAAGGCAGTGAGGTGATTATTGAAACTTGGGATATCCAAGTCCTAAAAACCCCTGACTTAACTATCGCTAAGCAGATGCTGAGCAGCACTGAAGGCAGGTCTATAGGTGTAGGTGAGATGAAAAAGAAACAGGAAAATGCTCTACTTGCCAAGGAAGGAGCTAACTTTATGAAGGAGCAGTTGATCACTAGAATCACACTATCCAGAGAGGGCAGAGAATAGAACAATGATGAGAGCGAATGGAGTGGATTTGGTAATTCCAGACCTTCAGAGATGATTGTGCATGCTGAGTTGCTCACAGAGATGACAACAGAAGCCTTGAGGATTTAAAGATGGAATGGCAGCGGTCTACTTGGGTCATATTACTTCTTGATTATACCCATTCCTGGCTGATTCAAAAACACAAGAGTCAAAGAATCATAGAACTTTATAGCTAAATCCATCTTGCTTTGCCATTAAGAAAGTTGATGGTTCTGAAGCAATTAAGATTCTGATAATGGTCACCTAGTAAGCTAGTGGTAGAGTTAAGACTAGAACATCAATCCAGAGACTCCCAAGTTAATTCTGTCTGTGCCCCTGTCTGGGTGTCCAAGCAGGAGACTCCATCTAAGGGTGATGTTTGAATGTAGCTCTCCCTTAGTACAGAAGCAAAGCACTCCTCCATCAGCTCAGACATAAAAAGGAAACACACACACACACACACACACACACACACACACACACATATATATATATATACATATACACACATGTATATGTTACCAATATATATTTATATTTGTGTATATTAGTTTTATTGCAAAGCATTTTTCTTCATATTAACTTGTCTTGCACACAATTGGTATTCTATGGGTAACTGGAAAATCTGTCACATTCATAAATTATTGCTTTCATTGAACCCAGTGAAATATTCCTTTGTGTCAATATTCATGTCTCTGTCCATAAACCCTTTCAGTAGTTCTTTCAGTAGTACTCTGGCTTTGAACCTGCAATCCTCCTATCTCAGCCTCCCAAGTATTGGGATTATAAGCATACTTCACCACGCCTGGCTAAAGGCAGGAACTTTGAGTTAGTCTTCTATCTCTAGCACACTAAAATGATGTTTAAAGCATAGTATATGTTCAATAAATATTTATTGAATGAATTAATGGGTGAATAAACTAGTGAATGGATGAATGAATGAATGAATGAAATGTTTAGTAAGCCTCATTCAAGAACAGTGGTAGGAAAAGATATTTGCTTAGTCTTTTGACCTAAGCTTGTGTCTACTTTTCTGACACATCCCAACAGAAATAGCCCTCAGCTTATATGCAAATACAATAGTAGCCCTCAAAAAATGGTGGTCCTCAATCAAAGAAACAAATTTGGATTGTCTCTCAAAATTATTAGCAGATTTTACTAGTTTGGGTGTCAGTAACCTTTAAAGATTTGGGACTTTAGAAGGTCATGGGGGTAATTATGGAATGTATTGAACCTGGCCCTCTAGTATTCTGGCTATACATATTTTTGCTACTCAGTCTGTTTGGGGGCTTTCGTTTTTTTAAATGCAGCCTAGATGGTAAAAGGATATCAGAATTTCCAGACTTACTTGGAAGGTCTCTGTAAAAAGGGACATATCAAGCCGTGTGTGGTGATGCACTTGTAATCCCAGTACTTGGGAGGCTAAGACAGGAGGATTTCAGGTTCAAGGCCAGCCTCAGCAACTTAGTGAAACCCTCAGCAACATAGAAAGACCCTGTTTCAAAAAAAAAAAAAAAACTAAAAAAGGGCTGGAGTGTAGCTCAGAGGTAGAACATCCCCGGATTCGATCTGCAGTACAAAAGAGAGAGGAGAGAAGGAGACAGAAGGAGAGAGAGAAAGAGAGAGAGAGAGAGAGAGAGAGAGAGAGAGACAGAGACAGAGACAGAGACAGAGAGAGGAAAGAATTTTTCTTCAAAATTTAAACCACAACAAATTTATGCCTTATTTCAATAAATGTGCAAAGTACTATCATATATTTCCCACCCTGTATTATCTAAATATTTTATTTCCTGAGTGTGATGTGCTCTCAAGTCTTAGCATTTAATGTCATAAATTTCTAGCACTGCCAGATTAAAATATCTCAAAGGCCTAATGACTCCGAAGTGTGTCACCATCAGCCTCAGATTGCTAGGCAAGTCTCCACAGTGCTCAGGGAGCCATGCCTCATGCTGGCAGGCTGCCTACCTGGTGAGTTACCTTGAGACAGAAGGTTGTCAACAGTGGAACATTCTTTTTTCTCTTTCGCCTCTCCCCTCTCCCCCAGGTAGGTATAATCCTGTTTTTCTAGAGCCGGAATTACAAAGTACCTAGTTATTTTGTCAGAATGTCTAGCTAAATTAGCTTAAACAGCTACATAAGTGGAAATCTACCCCGGCTTCTCTGCCAGCCTACCCTGAGAACATTCTGGCTTCATTCCTATCTTTAATAAACCAAGATGCCGGTCTTCTGCATCTTCATGTGAAGAGTATTTACATATTCAGAAATCAGCTTGGCAAACCAGAGCTAAGAGTATGGGGAATAAACATTGTCTCTGTTCTTTTTTACCCTCAAAGTTGAGAAGTGAATTCTTGAATATGATAAGAACTAAAATTTGGCAAAAGGGAGATGGCAACGAGGATGCGACATCTGTCAAAAGTCGTATTGATCCTGAGGGGCACCTCAGGACCTCAGGGACTCCACAGGTGTTTCCCTTCCCCTCCCCTGTGCCTTCCCCTGGACTGGCTTCCAGGGACATGATGGAGCAGAGAGAAGAATTCCACAGCGCACATTGCCTGATTTCAAATGCACGGTGGGTAGAAATTAAAATTAAAATGAGTTCTTTTTAAAGCAAAAATGTCACCATTCTTTTTCAAAGATGAGAACCTGAGTAATGACTCTGGAGAGAAAAGACTGGTGTCAAATTATGAGGCTGTGCTTAGTGTGTTTATGATTTATGTATAGGAATACGTAATTTTTTAACAAAGAGCAAGATGAGGTTGAAATTATATGTATTTGGCAAGCTAACATTGGCTTCTTTTACCTTTAAGCCATCTGTATGCATTTTGGATGCCACATACATTTATTTGATATCAGGTAGCAAGGACATGGGTGTTCATGTTCAAAATTAGGGCAGACAGAGCCAGACATGGTGGCGCATGCCTATAATTCCAAGATGTGGGAGGCTGAGACAGGAGGATCACAGGGCAGGTTTGAGACCAGCCTCAACAATTCCTTGGAAATATATATTTATCCCCCTACCTCAGATGTTATTTTAATAGCCAACCTATTTGCATATTGAAAATAAGAACTATAAGATATCTGGTCTATCTTTACTAAGTAAATAATCATGAGTATTATCACATATGAAATTTTCCAATAGGAAATTAAGGTTTAGTTTTATTCTGCTTACTAGTCAACAGAGCTGACTAAGTGAAACCATTTGATCTAAATTCACAGCTACTGCTGCTGGGTAGAATTCAAACAGTTTTGAAGCATGTGAGCTTCACCTTCCCACCCATTCATGAGGCAGAGTCTTGAAGCTCCATGTCTGCAGAGCAATCTCTATATTCTGTTATTTGTCATTTCCATTATATAGAGAGACACCTAAGGAGAGAATGATGGTTCTGATTCATATTTAGCATTGTGCCTCATGAAGCTTAGGAAATCTCATTTGAAGATGTTAGAAGACAAGCACAGACACTACCTGCTATACGCACTTAGAATTTTTAAGCTTATCGTCGCCTCTTGGAGCCCCACAGGTAAAATAATAAAGGATGCCTTTGCACCTTCAGATCCTTTACCAGGGCCATTATTCTCCCCTTCATATGTCCAAGAAAGTCTTAGAATAAGATACATCACATGGAATGAACACTGTCTTGAAATGAATCAGATGATTAGTCAGTCATTTTGTTAGGTAGTTAGAAATGAGCAAGCCCGGGCAAGATTGGGACGCACCTGAGGGAGAGTTAAGCAGGCCCTCGTGAATGGAAATAGAGGGACTCCTCACCTAGCTACAGTGAGAGAACCTCAGGAATATAAGGAGGCTAAACTTACCTGCATTCCCCCTCTCCCGCCAGGGTTTCACTGAGGCATGGATGGGAAAGTTTCCAACATGGGGAGAACAGTGCAGGTACACTAAACTGTGGTGTGAAAGGCTTCCAGACTGACAAGAGCCTGCCACGTGGAAGACTCGGGGAAGCAGCCTGTTCCAGACCCTTTCTTTGGAACATACTCCTTTGTTCTATGCAGTTTTCCACTCTCAGAAATGGACCATTCTGGACCTATTGTCTGGAATACAATACCTTTGTTCAATGCCATTTTTCCACTTGGGGAAGTGACCCATTCCAGACCTGTTCCAGACCTGTTCCAGAGATCCTTTCTCTGGAACATACTCCTTTGTTCCATGCCATTTCCCACCCAGGGAAATGAACTGTTCTAGACTTTCTCTCTTGCCTAACCCCTTTTCACAGACTCGTCTTAAATTGTACCCCCACCCCCCTAAGTACATCTCTTATGCTCCCTGATTTGTACTTTCCATTTGAAATTCTTCTTGTAGAAAAGCAAGAATCAAGGAAGAGATCATGCCTTATAACATATCTAAGAGAGATTATCACCCATAACAATTTGGTTTCTGATTACTATTTTCCTCCTCTGTGAAATGGAGATGGTAATGTTGTCTTAAAGGGATAATTCCTGTATGGTCTAGAAGTTGAAGTTGATATGGGATAGAAGAAATAAAAGAAATAGGTGGAAATGAGACATAAAGGAAGACTGAGGAAAATGTAACTTTAATGTGAAAGCCTTGTGCTAAAATTTCTGGATCCCCAAGCTGGGTCTGTCACTTAGACCTGGAAATTTAGATATCTTTACTCATTCACTTGTGATAAATACTTTCAGAATGGGGAGAGATATCTATGGATAAGATAATAGAAATCACACAAAAGATTCAGAAAGTTGACAGGACCAACATAGAGAATCTCATTTATTTGTGGTAATTACATTAGGCACTGTAAACCATCTTATCAATGAAGATGGAGACTCCCTCAGGATGTGGAAGATGTCCAAACACCCTAAACCATCTTGTGATTACCTGACTGATATCATCTTCACACACCTACCCCTCACCAAATTCCCTACAAAAGAAGAGACACGAACCCCCAAGCAATTCTCTCATTCTGGAGATGGCCAACATTCTCTCTTGAATGTGTATTTATTGCTTTCCTAAGTAAATCTCCATGTCTCTGACTGGCTCATGTTAAATTCTTTTCAGTCTCATAAGGCAGGGCCCTGCTGGTCTTGAGTCGAGTCCCTCTCTCCCCCACTGGGAACTCCTCTGGACCCTTCACAAAATCCTTTCTTCTCGCATGACAGATATTCAGGCAGGTAGACTTTTTCCACTCCAACACCTTTTCTCTTGGCTGATTGTCATCCAAGGCGATCCTGCTGTCCAGGATAATTCTTGAGCTGCACGTATGCCGTATTTACCACCACGGTCCTTGCGTGCGTCCCTGATGTATCCATTCTAACAGCTACTTTCCCTGATGTTCTGAGGCTCAGTATCTCCTGGCAATTGTGTGTTCTAAGTTCTTCTTACCTACTACTTTCAATTAAGCTAATTTTTCTCAGTGTGCATATAACTTTTGAAGTTATCTCTCCTAGTGTCTCCAGAGGCAGCCTTATAACTTGTTCATTCGTTCAATACCTATTTGGTCCTTTAACCAGCCCCTTATCCAGCCCCAACATCCTTGATCCCCTTACACTGTTCATTTTCTGTTTTCCCCTTATCAGTAGCACACCGAACAATTTACTATTTTATGTTGCCTCTTTCTCCACCACGATGAAAGCCTCACTAGGGTAGGGCTCATTCTCTGTTTTGTTCACTGATGAAGCAAATAGAGCAGCTCCTAGCATTTAGCAAGTATTTGTTGAATGAGCTCAGAATAAATTACGTTTTAGGAACATAGAAATTGGTAAGTTATGTTGTTCTTTCAGAGAACCGTACACTCAGGAACTTTCTTGATATTCTTGAGAATTATAAAAGTTTCACATTGAGAATCTAGCTTCTTTCTTCTGTATCCTGAGACAAAGGAAGTGTCATGTACTTTCTCTGGATTCTAAAAAGCTCTTGACCTCCTGGGCCATCATCAGCATCAGCATCATTATCATCATCATGGTATTGACTCTCCAAGATGGCTTCTAATGTTCTTGCCTTCTGATATTCAAACACTGTGTAGTCTTCTTGCAAGTTGAGTAAAGATGACTTGTGTAACCGATAGGATACTGTGGAGATGATTATGTGAAATTTCAAGTTTTGAGGTAAATAGTTGCACAGCAGTAGATAACTAATACGATCACCGCTGTGCTTCTTGAGTGCCCTTTATGCACAAACGAGCGTGTGATTTCATTCTTGTACCAGACCTCTGAGGTGGTGGCCAATGCTCGTTATACAAATGAAACAATGAACCTTCAACGAGTAAGTTTACTACACATCTAGGGAGTGGAAGTGCTAGAATTTGAACAGAGACTTTATTTTTACTGACTGTGATATTATGAGCAGAGTATAATTCTAATGCTACTTCTGGCAGTATCTGAACATGATACCTGGGAAACATAGCAACTAGAAGCCACTTTTAATAATTTTTTAAAGGTATAACATGAGAACACCTAGGTAATTTGTAGTTCAAGAATTATCTAAATTTTCTCATAGTCCCATAAGGTAAATTCATAGGTTCTTTAAAATAATAATCCTTTGCTCATGCTAAGTTTTAAATTAACTTGTTAGTAATCTTGCTGGTTCCTGATGGAACCCAACAGTGGGAAGTTTGGGTGGTAGAAAAACATAAGAAAGGGTGATATTGAGAGAGTAGAGAGATACACAGAAATTATGATTAGAAACTGTGAACAATAATTTTTGTCATTTCACAAATGCTGAGTCTGATCTTCAAAAAAGGAGTAGTTCTTCAAAAGTAGGTGACCAATAGGTTTCCCTGTTTCCTACTCTGGTGTTTTATCCTAAAATATGTAATTACCACTGCCATATATCCAGTAGAGGAGGACAGAACATAAGAAATACATAAGTGCTTAAGAAATCTCCGACCTGAATGTTATCCATATTCACTCCCCTGTTGTATTAGAATGCCTCTCTGTCAGTCCAAAATAGGATTAAATATAATTAAAGTAATTCTCCCAGCAGTACCCCACCAAAGTAATGTAGATATATATTATGACTGCTTAAAATGCTTACATGAGAATTAGACACAAAACTTCTCTTGAAACAGGTGCAAGATTAAAAATCTAACTGATGAGTTCTTAAAGATGACAGTCTAATTTCCCAAAAATTTATAAACCACCTTATATTGCTGTTTTTGTGCTTAATACTCCCATTGTCCTTTGTGTTTCAAATTCTTTTGCTGACTTATTTCCTGTGTCAGTTTTCCACAGTCAGCATCCTTTAAAATTGGCTTAGTATTTTGCTGTGGAAAATGCTGAAAAATCTCTTGCTGTGTGTGGCATGTACCCCACATAAAATACACCACATCTCACTTTCTTTTTGAATAATGCTTTTTATAAACATGAAATTATAGTGGGATTGGGAAAACGATCTGTAGATGAATGACTGTTTGCTTGAGGTGTATAGTAGACTCTTTTCTATGGGCATGAACACTATATAAAACCTTGAACCTAACTCCAAAAAAAAAAAAAAATAGGAGGAAACACAGTTACAGGAGAGGAAGTTGTGTGTCAGCACAAAGAACCAAATGGGAGATGGATTCAGAACGAAATGTAATGAACCAACAGGGTGTTGTGGCAGCCAATGAACCTAATGGGCATTATCAGAAGAATGCTATGGGCGGGCATGGTGGCGCACGCCTGTAATCCCAGTACTCTGGGAGGCAGAGACCGGAGGATCCCGGTTCGTGGCCAGTCTCAGCTCTCTCTCTCTCTCTCTCTCTCTCTCTCTTTCTACTTAGTGAGGCCCTCCGCAACTTTGTGAGAACGGTTTCAAAATAAAGTATAAAAAAATAGGGCCGGGGGCGTAGCGCGGAGGTAGAATGCCCCTGGGTTCAATCCCCGGTACCGCAAAAAAAAAAAAAAAAGAAGAATGCTATGTAGGATGAGGAAGGTGATAGCTATACTCAGCTCAGACTTTGCTAGGAATTATGTTATATCCTGGATGAAAATTGTTAAAGGAATAGAGGCAAATGAAGCTATATTCAGATAAGATAATTTAAGATGGTGGAGTATTTCAAATCTATGACTAGAAACATATTCAGATATTTAATGAGTTCTGTGGACTCAAGGTTCATATTTATAATTAAGTTTTCAAAACATGAACTTAGAACCTATGCATAGAAAAACATAGGCTAATCAAAAAAAGAACTAAGGAGTTAATTAGCTACTTCAGAAGGTGTGCCTTTGTAATTTGGGGAGGTTTAAATTATAGAAATTATTTCAAAATATAGAAAATGATTTAAGATGGAATGCACATGGATGCGTCCTCTTTGAACACTCAGTCACTCATTCACTAGCATGTTTTGCCCAGAGTCCAGGACGTGGATCAATCGGATTAGCAAGTCCTCATTCCTTGGGGATGGGGTTGGCTTGGTACAGACAGAACAGAGAAAGGGTGGAGAAAGGCTGGTTGCTATAATTCTTCCTCCTACTACATAATTAGTAAATTTATCATCCCTAGGAGAGAACAGGAATATTCAACAAACAGTAACAATTTTAAAGATGTTCACAAAATTTGACCTAACAGTTTTACTTTAAGAGGTATGAAAGAATTAAGCCGGGCGTGGTGGTGCACACTTGTAATCCCAGTACTTGGGAGGCTGAGACAGGAGGATTGCAGGTTCATGACCAGCCTCAGCTACTTATGGAGGCCCTCTGCAACTTAGTGAGACTCTGTTTCAAAATAAAGAATAAAAAATAGGGCTGAGAGTAGAGCTCTGAGGTAGAATGCCCCTGGGTTCAATCCCTGGTACTGCAAAAAAAAAAAAAAAAATATATATATATATATATATATATGAAAGAATTAAACAGATGCTGTAATAGAATTTAACTCAGAAATATTCATCATAAAACTATGTGTGTGTGTGTGTGTGTGTGTGTGTGTGTGTGTGTGTGTAAGGTACTGGGGATTGAATCCAGGGGCATTCTACCTCCAACCCACACGCCCAGTCTTTTTATTTTTTATTTTGAAACAGGGTCTTGCTGAGTCTCACTAAGTTGCTGAGGCTGGTCTCAAACTTGTGATCGATCCTCCTGTCTCAGTCTCCCAAGTGCCGGGATTACAAGCATGTGGTACCATCCTTGGCTACAAAACTACTACTACTACTACTACTACTACTACTACTACTACTAAATAATAATAATAATAATAATAATAATAATAATAATGAAGGAGTAATCCCTTCCAGTTTAGCAAATATTTACTGAATATATTCTCTGAAACAGGTACTCTTCTAAAGATCTAGAGTATATAAATTAATTTTATAATTTCCCTTCTCTCATGGAATTTACAGTCCATAGGGAAGGACAAAAGTAAATACAAATAATTATGTAATAAAGTTTGTTAGAAGGTGATGGATGCGATGGAGGAAAATGGAAAAGTAGGGCAAAGTACTGGGGGTTGGAGTTAGTGGTTGCAGAGTGGCTCAGGCGGGGTTCATTGAGAAGACGACATGACTGAAGACTTGGTGAGGACATTAGCCAGGCAAATATGTGGAAGGAAATAACAGTATGAAAACTCCTAAGAACGATTCAGCAGAATGTGAAAAATTGATAAAACAGGATTTCTTTTGTTTACATGGGACAGTGCTATATAATATTCAGTGAAGCAAGCAAAGGATAAAGTGTATATTCAGTATTATCATTTATAATTATGCACACACATATATATTCATTCATTCCATAAATATTTATTAAACACTTACTTGTTTACTTTATAAACATTTACACAGCATATATTATACTTCAGGCACTGTTCTAAGCATTTCCAAATATTAATATAATTTAATCCTCATAACTTTGTTGAGAAATGTTTTTTGACCTTATGGGCAGAAGAGATGCTAATTAGCTATCGAAGGTCACATGGTCAGTAGGAGCAGAGCATGGCATTTTTCTGAGTTTGTTTCTTAATTCCTATGTGGTCTGCCTTCTCCTTGTGAGCACTGTTCAGGTACCGGGGAGAGAACAAAACACACAAATGTATACCTAGAAAAGAATTCTGGAAAGGAATTTGTTGACTGCCAATACTGATTTTTCTGTGTGGGAAGAATCATAGATCATGCTCATTGTTTTATATACATTTGTAAATTTAGAAACTTTTTTATAATAAAGAAATTTAATTAGAATAAATAAATAATGTATTTTAAAATAGTATGGTGAATTTTACAGTGCTTATAATAAAAGCATAAACAGTTAAGACTTGAAGGGAGAGCTGGAACAGAACGTGGTTTCCCTTATTTTAGTTCAGTTTTGTTTTGGTTTTTGTTTCCCCCTTAGCTGTGTTTCTGTGATCATAGTGTATTCAGCATAATATGATAGAAAAATAACTCTTCTGGAAGCTAGGCTCTGATCCTACTTCTGAGACTAACAAGCTCTGCACCTTCTAGTGAGTTACTTAACCAATCCAGACTTTAGTTTACACTTTCCTTTAGGAAAGAACTGGACTGTTTGACACCTGATATTTTTATCTCTGATTTTCCGTGATCCTATGGAAGTTTTCTTGTCAAACACAAAGTAAATGATTCTGAGGTAGACATTGGAATACCAATTTATTAGCCTGCAAAATATGTAAGTAACACATGAACAAAAAATTTCTACTTCTTTACTACTAACTCATTTTCTTAATGTAGCCAAGCTTTGAAAGCATTGTTTCATCGATTAAAAAATAGTCTAATATTAGAAAATTTGTAAGGTTTAACCTAATATATAGAAAGACAATAATAATCCATAAGGACTTTATTAATGTTGAAATTACCATCACATGTAGAGAGGTTCAAATAATTAGAAAACTCCACAGTATTGACTGACCAGCTTTGAAGTCAGAAGTGTGCTGGGTGGGTATGGATTCAGAGTATGATATATCAGAAGAGTCAGATCACTTAATAACATCATTTTCTTTTTCTTTGTTTTTGTTTTTTTTTTTTTTTTTTGCGGTACCGGGGATTGAACGCAGAGGCGTTCTACCTCCGTGCTATGCCCCCGGCTCTATTTTTTTTTTTATACTTTATTTTGAAACCGGGTCTCACGAAGTTGCAGATGGCCTCACTAAGGAGAGAGAGAGAGAGAGAGAGAGAGAGAGAGAGGGAGAGAGAGAGCGAGAGAGCTGAGGCTGGCCACGAACCTAGATCCTCCGGTCTCCGCCTCCCAAAGTACTGGGATTACAAGCATGCGCCACCACGCCCGGCCACTTAATAACATCAGACTAACATAGCTGGACATGGTGGCCCACTCATGTAATCCTAGTACTTGTTCGAGGTCAGCCTGGGCAACTTAGTGAGACCCTGTTTCAAAATAAAAAATAAGGAGGGCTGTGGGGGTAGCTCAGTGGTAGAGCCCCCCCTGGGTTCTGTCCTCAGTACCGCACACACACATGAGAATAGTATGCCTGAAACACTACGAAGAACAACAATCTGTTGCCTGTATCCTCCCTGTGCCTCCTCCACCCTAGGTATAACCTTATCAGTAGGACTAGGAGTCCTTGAAATCTGATGTGTTAAAGACTTCCTCTTTTTGCTTGCTGCCAAAGTTGGATCCTGCCAAGGCTGAGGGCCCTGTGCCTTTCCTTTCTTTTTGTTTCCTGACTGGACCCCCTTCTCTCTCTAAAGGATTGGTTCCATTGAGTAACTTTGCATGTCTATATCCTCATCCAACTTATAGTTTAACACTCTAATGGCATTCTTATTATTTTCCTGGTTTTTGAAAGAGGGGAGAAATTTACAATGGCTCAGAATAATTGATGGCACATTTTACTCTTTGGGGGCAGCACAAGACCTTTTCAGGGTAGAAGCACTTTTCTGCACAATCTCAGGCTGAGAAGAAATGAAAGTTACCTGTGAAGCCACCCAGGCACCCAGGCATCTCTACAAAGATGTTACTAGCTCCTTTGCTGTCCAAGAAAAGAAGCAACAAATGCATGCACAAATCAGCTCTGTAATTCACAGATGGGCGTTATTAACAATGTGCACCATCTGGCAGCTTCCTTTTTTTGACTAATTTGTCTTGCTAACTAGGCTCAGTTATGGTCTATGCTGCTGAGGAAGCTCATGTGCTGTCAACATGTATATATACCAAATTGTAGCATTGCACAACCTTAAAATCATTATTTAAAAAGTTTTCTTTCTCTAAGTTTCAGTGACCCTAGCCTAGATATTACTTTGCTTTTACAGAAGTAGCTTATTTGTAGGCTGGGAAATTTTAAAGGTTTTCTTTTTAATTTATGTGGAGAAATTCTCATGGGGTATTAAAATAATAAATTCTGGAAAGATACAAAAGTCCCCAAGTTCCAAAAGACCAACAAAATTAGTATACCAGTTATTGTCTGATTAATAGTTTCAAACTCCTCATCTTACATGAATTCTATAGTCTCTGTAACATGGTCTGTAACATCTCATTCTATGGAGGTTCCATTCTGAAGATAGATATCATTAATCATCCCTTTATTCTTGCTCAATACCCTCTTTGTTTTAACTAGGAAAGGGAAAATTATATCATTCCCTAGTATACAGTTGCTATAGAATTGATTAAATGCAGTTTCAATAACTTTCTCATTATAGCTAGACCTTGCACTCTTTATGAAAGCCTATCTTGCCTATCGACAGATTGTCAGATATCTTTAAGTAATAATGGATAGAAACCCAACTCACACCAGTCTAAGGAAAACATTAGACTCTATTGACCCAAGCTACTGGGTAGAAAAGGAAATGGCACCAAGTATGACCAGCTCCAGGACAAAAAGAGTATTTTCAGATATATTTCTGACCACTGCTCAGCTCTCAGTCCCTTTGTGTGTTAGTCTCAATCCTTCCTATCGCTTTTCAGCTTTCTTCTGCTGACAAGGAAGATAGCTGATGGCCATCCCATCCTGTAGGAAAGGACTCTATTGGGCTTTGCTTGGTCACTTATTCACCTGTGAGCAAGTCAGAGTCCAGCATGGTATAGTATGCTTCCTTGATTAGTCCTTAGCCATTATTTTGGCAAGGAATGGGAGATTGGCCTGTATCTGTATACAGAAGAGGAGGAAAGGATGCTTGCAGATTAGGCATATATAAGCAGTGGCTTGATACATTATCTGAGAGTAAAAGCCTTTACAGCATTATATTTAACTTTTCATTATGGTAGCCAAATATCTGGAACTTTCTGGACCAATCCCTATTTCAAATATTCTATCCTACTGAGTAATAGAAGATCCACGTGTCCAAAGCTTTATTTCATTATATTCTAAGGCATACGATGATTGGCTGATGATTGGCTTTCACAGAAGAACATTTTGATAGCTTTTAACGTGACTCAATCTATGTGTTCATTTTTGTTTTAGTTAAAATGGTCTAGCATAAATTCAAGAGGAACACGATCAATGATTGGTGGTAAAAGTAAGGTAGCAAAATACTGTTATAAAAAATAGTTTGAGGATTTTGATAAGCCTTCAAATTTTGCCAGCAATCTCCCTTGCCGTATATAAACTTGTGGAACTTTAAAAACTGATATTTAGGCTACTGTTTTTCTGGCACTTCTCGTAAGCTCATTAATTATGCTTTGAAATTTTACTTTAAAGACTATTAATTTTAATGAGGGAGCTCATTATTTTCCATTGGAAGCACTTCATTGCCAAGTGCTACCATTTCGTAGGAGGCAGGCAGACTTTCAGTTAAACGGCAGCACAAGGCTCCATTATGCTTGCCTGTTCATATTGGCCCCGATCCGCTGTCCTTTCCCCTCCCTGCCAAAATAAACATTTCTCTTGACTAGGCATACACTCACAACCCTTGGAACTTGAAGCAGCTATCAGAAGTCTACACATTAATCTGTTCTGCCTTCGCTAACAGATGCCACACTGGCTCTGGGCACATAGGCTGAACTCTGGGGATTTGCAACATTAAGAGAAACTGGGGAAACCGCAAGCATTCAAAAGACACTTATTTTATTTAATTCACAAATCTTGGAAAATTACTTTAAAATGGAAGCACAGCCCTTCCTCATTACCCTCCTCAAGTGATTTCTCCTTTTTTGAATGAATGCATTGTTTTCAGTACTGGGGACTGAACCCAGGAGTACTCTACCTCTGAACTACACCCCGAGCCCTTTTTATTTTTATTTTGAGACAGAATCTCCATAAGCTGCTGAGGTTGGACTCAAACTTACAATCCTTTCTGCCTTTTTTGGAGTAGCTGGGGTTACAGGCATGTACCACTCTATCTGGCTGCAATGCTCTAAGCACCAAACGAACACAGCCAGATGTGATCAGAAAAATGGCATGCAGCCACAGAGCAATAAGACAAGAGAAGGATATCAAAGGAAATCAAATAGGAAAAGAAAAACTAAAATTATCTTTATTTGCAGATGATATGATCCTATATCTAGAAGACCCAAAGAACTCAACCAAAAGTCTACAAGAGCTGATTAACAAATTCAGCAAAGTAGCAGGATACAAGATCAACCTAAAAAAGTCAGTAGCTTTCATATATGCCAACCATGAATCCACTGAGAAAGAAATCCAGAAAACAATCCCATTCACAATAACTTCAAAACCAATCAAATACCAAGGAATAAAATTAACCAAAGAGGTAAAAGACCTCTACAATGAAAGCTATAGAACACTGAAGAAAGAAATCGAAGTAGATTTTAGAAGATGGAACGATCTCCCGTGCTTTTGGATAGGCAGAATCAATATTATGAAAATGGCCATCCTGCCAAAAATGATCTACAGAGTCAATGCAATCCCTATCAAAATACCAACATCATTTTTCACAGAGATAGAAAAATCAGTCATTAATTTCATATGGAGAAACAAAAGACCCAGAATAGCCAAAGCAATTCTCAGCAATAAGAACCATGCAGGAGGCATCACAATTCCTGACTTCAAATTATACTACAGAGCTAGAGTAATAAAATCAGCATGGTATTGGCACAAAAACAGACACATAGACCAGTGGAACAGAATAGAAGATGCAGAAACAAGTCCACAAACTTATAGCCAATTGATTTTTGACAAAGGTGCCAAACACATTCATTGGAGAAAGGACAGTCTTTTCAACAAATGGTGCTGGGAAAATTGATTATCTACCTGTAGAAAAATGGAGCTGAATCCTTACCTCTCACCCTGCACAAGAGTCAACTTGAGATGGATCAAAGACCTGGAAGTTAGACTAGAGACTGTGAAATTATTAGAAGAAGCCATAGGACCAACACTCCATCATATAGGCACAGGTAGAAACTTCCTCAACAAAACCTCCAAAGCACAGGAAATTAAAACAAGAATTAATAAGTGGGATAGCATTAAACTACAAAGCTTCTGCTCATCAAAGGAAACCATCAAGAGCTTAAAGAGAAAGCCTACGGAATGGGAAAAGATCTTTGCCAGCTATCCCTCTGACAGAGGTCTAATATCTAGGATATAGAAAGAACTTAAAAGACTTTACACTAAAAAAACAAACAATCCGATCAAGAAGTGGGCAACTGAAATGAATAGACACTTCACGAAAGAAGAGATACAAATGGCCAATAGATACATGAAAAAATGTTCAATATCATTAGCAATCAGGGAGATGCAAATCAAAACTACTCTAAGATTTCATCTGACCCCAACTAGAATGGCAAGCATTAAGAAGTCAAACAACAACAAATGTTGGCGAGGATGTGGGGAAACTGGGACTTTTCTACACTGTTGGTGGGATTGCAAACTAGTTCAACCACTATGGAGATCAGTGTGGAGATTCCTCAGAAAACTGGGAATGGATCCACCATATGATCCGGCTATACCACTACTGGGTATCATACCAAAGGGATTGAA
>PVJS01014698.1:9102-40093 GCA_004027185.1 Glis glis | reverse complement strand
TTTTTTTTTTTTTTTTTTTTTGCGGTACTGGGGATTGAACACAGGGGCGTTCTACCTCCGCGCTACGCCCTCGGCCCTATTTTTTAATGATTTTTTTTTGAAACCGGGTCTCACGAAGTTGCGGAGGGCCTCACTAGGTAGAGAGAGAGAGACAGAGAGACAGAGAGAGGGAGAGAGAGATCGATCGATCCATCGATCGATCCTGCGCGCATGCGCGCTGAGGCTGGCCGCGAACCCAGTTCCTCCCTTCTCCACCTCCCAAAGTACTGGGATTACAAGCGTGTGCCACCACGCCCGGCCTATTTTTTTTAAATTTGATACAGGGTCTCACTAAGTTGTTGAGGGCCTTGCTAAGTTGCTGAGGATAGTCTTGAACCCATGATCCTCCTGTCTCAGCCTCTCAAGTACTGGGATTACAGGTGTGTGCCTCCACACCCAGCTTTCTCTGGAATACATTTTACTGAGAATCATGTTTCATATTTTTATCTCTGCCATCATTTTAATGTCCACCCAGTTTTCAATTCAATCGAGGGCTATTTTTCTTAAGTGAATGAAAGTGAAAGCACTCACTGAAATAGTGTCTCAAACTGCTTTTTCTTGTTTCCTTTTGGATGGTGTCATTTCCATCATCAATTTAAGCCATTGACTAATTTTGCATCTCACTCTTTAAATTAGCCAAAGAGCCTATTTGGGGAGCTAAGATCCATCACTTTATTAATGTCTTTAATCTTGTTACTCATAATTGAATTTGTTTTCAGAGACATTTTCCACATAGAAAATGTACCATGTATTTTCATGGAGGTACTACATAAGTAGAGAAGAGTAGTTAACAATGAAACTCTATGAAAGTATAGCTACTAGATGATTAATAAGATTCATTCCCTAGCTAAGTGACTAGTTTATTTGTCCATTCATTCAACAAGCATTTAAAGGCACCTACTATATGCCAAGAATTGTTAGGACTGTATATTCCCTAATGGAAATCAGTTTAGCACTGAAATAATTATACCCAGCATATACTGATTGCTTAGTATATGCTAGGTAGTCTGTTGAGTGCTCTAAGTCCTTTATATCAATTTCCCCACTTGTAGGATGGGCATAATAGCAGCACCTGTGCATAAAATTGTTGAAAGAATTGAATTAAAAATAATATATGTATGGCACCTAGAACAATGCCTGATATATATGTATTCAAACAATTGTAGCTATTGTAGTTTGTGATTATTATTTTCTTTATCACTTAATACAACACACTTGTCAAGTGGAATAAAAAATAAAGAATAAAATGGAGAATAAAGAATAGTATTCTAAGAATAAAATTTTAAGAATAAAATGGAGGCTTAATGAATTTAAGGAATTTACCCAAGGAATGAAATATAGTTAATAATAACAGAGGTAGGATTCAGTCAGGTAATCTATTTTTAGTTTATTCTTTTAGCCACTTAGCTATACAATCTGCTATACTTTGGCTAGTGGATAAAATTCAAATTTCTTCTTTAGCACAATTATAGAGTGTTACATGTCATGAACTTTCCTAATCAAAACTACAAATGTTAAATTGGTAAATGTCAAGGGTCTACTTTGTTACATAAGAGAACAGAGGTTCAAAAAGGTCTTATGTGGAGAAAGTGGCAGAGCTTGGGTCTCAAAACAGATCAGTGTGGCTCCAAAGCCACATCACATGGACTCTAAAGATTTTCTTTTGAACCTTATTAAAGCAGTCATGGTGAAGATCTCTTTTCACTTTTATCAAATACATTTAATGTTTTTACTAGCAGTTACAATTAAAGTGGTAAATATTATCACTAGTTCTTAAATTATATAATATGGATTTAAAATAGTTTAAAATATAGAAATGTGCAATGAAGAGTCTTGAAATATAAAAGAAAGAATTACCTTAAGTATTACCATAAACATTTCAAAACTCATCTTATTTTAGAATAATTTTAGATTTTCAGAGAAGTTGCAAAATAGAATCGAGAATCTGCATATACCTCTACCAGTTTCCCCCACTGCTAATATCTCACCATGTTACATTTATAAAACTAAGACCCTAATAGCAATGAACAAATGGAGTTTGAAATTAAAAGCATAATACTGCTTACTACTCCCCAAAATGAAAGACTTATGTAAAAATCTAACAATATATATTTAAGATCTATTTTAGGAAAACTATAAAATGCTGACAAAGATAACAAAGAAGAACTAAATAAATGGAGAGATTCATGGATAGGAAGACTCAATATTGTCAAGATGTCAGTTCTTTCCAATTTAATCTCTAAATTTATTTTTTTGTGGTACTGGGGATTGAACCCAGGGGTATTATACCTCCAAGCTACACCCCCAGACCTATTTTTTTTATTCTTTATTTTGAAACAGGGTCTCACTAAGTTCCAGAGGGCCTCACTAAATAGCTGAGGCTGGCCGTGAACCTGTGCCACTATGCCCGGCCTTGATCTCTAACTTTAATGTAACACCAGCAAATTATTTTGTAGATATTGGCAAACTGATTCTAAAGTTACTCTGGAGAAATAAAAGACCCAGAATAACCAAATCAATATTGAAGGAGAATGACAGAGTTGGAGGACTTACATTACCTGACTTCAAGATTGATTATCAAGCCACAGTAGTCAAGACAGTGTGGTACTTGTGAACGAATACACAAACATAGTAATGGAATAGAATATAGTACACAGAAATACAGTCAACTGATCTTTGACAAAGGAGCAAAAGCAATACAATGGAGAAAAGAGGTCTTTTCAACAAATGGTGGTGGAACAACTGGATATCCATATGCAAAAAACAGATGTACATATGAATCTTAGACACAGACTTTACACTGTCTCACTGTCTATGATAAACTCAAACTTTATCATAGACCTAAATGTAAAATGAAAAACTATAAACTTATGTTCTATAACTAGAACATAAAAGAAAATCTGGATGATCATAGTATGGTGATAACTATTTGGATACAATACCAAAGGCATGATTTATGAAATAAACAATTGATAAGCTGGACTTAATTAAAATTAAAAACTTCTGATCTTTGAAAGGCAATATCAAGAAAATTAAAAGACATGTTATAGACTGGGAGAAAAAAATAACAAAAGACACATCTGGTAAAGGAATGTTATCTAAAATATACAAAGAACTCTTAAAACTCAACATAAGAAAATAAACAATATGATTTAAAAAACGAGCAAAAGACCTGAAGCGATACCTCACCTAAGAAAGTAACAGCTGGGCGTGGTGGCACGTGCCTGTAATCGCAATACTTGGGAGGCCGAGATAGGAGAATCACAGGGTTGAGGCCAGCCTCAGCAATTTAGTGAAGCTCTCAGCAACTTGGTGAGACCCTGTTTCAAAATAAAAAATAAAATAGGGCTGGGGGTGTAGCTCAGAGGTAGAATGCCCCTGAGATCAATTCCCAGTACCATAAAAAGCAAAAAAAAAAAAAAAAAAAACCCAACCAAGCAACCAACAAACAAAAATCAAAGAAGATAACAAATGGCAAGTAAGCATATGAGAAGGTATTGGACATCATGTATCATTAGGAATTGCAAATTAAAATAACAATGAATTACTACTGCATACCTGTTAGAATGGCCAAAATCTAAAACACTGACAAAAGCAAATGCTGATGAGAATGTGGAGCAACAGGGACTCTCGTTCATTGTAGGTGGGAATGCAAGATGGTACAGCCACTTTAGAAGACATTTTGACTGTTTCTTACAAAATGAAACATACCCTTGCTGTATAATCTGACCCTATTTCAAAATAAATATTTTAAAAGGGCTGGGAATGTATCTCAGTGAGAGAGCAGTTCTTCGTTCAATCTCCAGTACCAAAATAGAGAAGGGGGGGTAGACAGATTTGGAATATATTTCAGAGGTGGAAGCAATAGCACATGTTAATGAATTGAATGTAACATGAGTCTCAGGTTTTGAGTTTGATAAACTAAATTGATCATGGTGTAATTTATCAACGTGAAGTAGAAGTGATGGATGATATGTTGCAAGAGGGAGGTAGAGAGGCTTGGAAATTAAATCTTCTGTTTAGGTCAAATTTAAATTTGAGACGTTTAAGAACTTCATTTTATATTTATTTTTATCTAAAACCAGAAAAAATAAGCCTTACCAATATTTAATATACAGATCAACACTCTGTATGGCATCTCATTATTCCTGAGTGGAAAGTGTGAGCTCTGCAGTATGGAGAATGATTCTGGATTCCTTTTAGTATATTGGTGTTTATTCCAGTTGATGTGAGCTGAATTAAGTAAATTTACCATTTACCTTATTATTTCATTAAATCAACCCTTACTAAAATGAAAGTGTCTGAAAAAGATTTCTGAAAAGAAATCATGAATTGGAGATAAATAGTGCAAGCATAAGCAAAAACGTAATGATAGAGATGGCACTCCTGCTTCTAACATGAGCTCTGCAGAAACCTCCTTACTAAAGTAATGGGGATAATATTTTGAAAACAGAGATTTGGAAATATTTCCATTATGTGATCTGTTATAAAAATGATATATGCATGCTAACCAAGGCTAGGACTATGGTGAGGCAAATAAGTCATTTATCTCCATCACAAAATTTAAGGGGACGCCAAAATTTCAATAGTTGAGATAAATCATCTTAATGCAATATTTTAAAAAGTTAAGTTAATTTTAAAAATCCATGATGAATAAAATATCAAAAATTTTAAAAATGCAACTCACTATTCCCCAAAAATCTCATACATGATGAACTTCAAGACAGAACTTTTCAACCTGTTAAGAAATCTTCTGGGCAATGAATTCAAAGAATTTTTAGCCTATTTGTTAAAAATATAAAAATGCAACATCTTCTGGTTGACATTAGGAAAGACGGAAAATTACTAGATAAAATTCAACCAAAACCTTTGCATGGTTTGTGGATAGAACTGATAAAAATGGGTACTTGCATTAGTGAGAGAGTCAAAGATGTACTTATTCCCTTAGGATCTACATCTTTGTGAGTTACTTTTTCCGGCTTAAGACAGCCATTACAGCCATGTACAGAAATAACCTGAACGTTGAATCGGACATTTCAATACCTGTTTCACAAAGTATTTAAGATTTTTAAACGGATAAAATCTAGCCAATCATAGTGAGTTCAGTAAATATTTTTAGTGGGGGGGGTAAAAGATTTTTTTATACCATTAATAGGAAAAACCTGTTATTTTAAATGTTTATATTATTCTTTTTACATTTAAAAATATTTTATAACTCCATACACAGCAGGGCATGTATATAATTTACCTAAGTATATGGTTATCATTTCTTGGTAACAGGGGAGTACGATCAAAAGAAGTTTGGAGAACACAGGTACAGGTAGTTGATGCTGTGGGTGTTAGGACCACGGCAGGATTATATTATCTCAGCATGCTGTAAGATCTCTGTATCCGTGGAAGTTTTCATGAAGGAGGCCTCTCTGAATCTTTATAAAGAAGCAGAATTAGGAAAAATGACTTAATGCAGGAGGAGATTCAAGTTCTCTAAAAACATTTTCAAAGATTATAGGTTGAAGCATGCTGCAGCCCTAGTCTCAGAGGCTCTGAGAGCCAGGCTTGGCCCTGTTGGAGAAGCAGCTCCCTGGAAAGGGGCAGAGGAGCACCTCTCCAATGTAGTTGAGGGGGGCCATGACACCGCTTCACCGGGGGAAGGGGTGCTGTCTCTCCTAGCAGAAGATGGGCCCTGAGGTCCCAGGAGCCGGGCCCCTGGGGTGGGGGAAGGAACGACAGAGTAGTGGAGGGGGCATGAAGCCGTCCATTCTGATTGAAGTGCTGAGGCCCTGTCGGAGGCACAGGCAGGGGTAGCTCCTTGCTGGTTTCTGCACCAGGAAGAGGCTGGGGGGTACTGACGAGGGGCTGACGTCCAGGCGCTTTGCTAACAGGAAGCGAGAAGAGCGGGAGTGGGAAAGTCAGAGAGGGGCTCGTGGGCTCGAGTGTTTCCTGGTGGGCATGGAGTGCAAGAGCCCCAGAAGGCAGGGAGGACTCCGGGGCCTGGTCCTTCCCTGCCGGCAGAGGGAGTCCCGGGATGGAAGGTGCAGCTTTCCCCCCACGAAAAGCGTATGCGGAGCCCCCGCATCCGTTGTGTACCCTCGGGGGTAGAGGAAGACCCGAGGCGCTTAGAAGCGGGCGACCCCTGCGTGGACACCGCGGGCGCCGGGCGCGGGCTGCGAGCCCGACGGGCCGAATTCTCGCGAGAGCGGCCGCCGCCATTTTTCCATTGATTGCGGCGGGCTGGGGGAGGGGCCGGCGACGAAGACGGCGGCGGCGGCGGAACCCCGGCTCGGTGTCTGCGCGCTGGTGTCGAGGCCCAGTCGAGGCCTCCGCGGTTGCCGGAGCGCGGGCGGCGGCGAGGATGCCGGCCGCCAGGCTTGTCCCCTGAGACAGAAAGCCGCCGCCACCCTCCCTCCTCCCCCTGCAGGGCGGAGAGGAGCGGCCGGAGTCTGAGCGATGGTGCCCGGCGAGGAGAACCAACTGGTCCCGAAGGAGGTGAGCGGCCGGCGGGAGGCTAGGCCCGAGGCCTGCGGCCGGGTCGGGCCGGGCCGGGCCGGGCCGGGCCGGGCCGGGCCGGGCGGGTGCGCGCTGGGCCGCGGGGACCGCCGAGGGGCGCGGCGAGCAGTTGGGGGCCGCCGGGGGTCGGGGCCGCCGCCGGGGACACATAAAGGAGCGGACGCCGAGGAATCGGGTCCTGCGCCGGGGAAGGTGGCCCTGGAAGTCCAGCTTTAGCATGTCGAGCCCAGAGAGAGAGCGAGAGCATTTCAAAGAAAACATTCGGGAACCCTTGCCGACGGGCACAACAGACAGGGTGACGGTGCTGCTTGTGGTTTTGACAGTGGCGGTGTAGAGCTCACCGGGCTTGGGAAATCTACACCCAAGTTGAGATCTGTGGGAGGGCAGAGTTTAACTGTTAGGACTTTTTTTTTTTTTTCCCCTCCTCCAACTCCTGTTACTTCGTAGTACTATTGGCCTGTCTCCATGGGGCCTACCAAAGATCCTTGGAAAGTAAGTACCTGGGACTTGCACATAAAGGTGGGAGATGACTGAGCTATTACCATATGGAGAGCCGAAGGGGTTTTCATCGGTCATTGAGTTGTGCATGCCAATTTCGGTGACTTCTTAAATTCTTAAAAGCAAGTGATAGGAGACGCCTTGACTTCTTGGCTTCCCGTGAATAGTAGTAGAAGATTAAGAGTAGAATCCAGCACTGGCCAGTGAATTTCAATATATTAATAGTATCTCTGTTGGCTTTATAAATATCTCCAGCGTATTCAAACATGTATTTTTAACTGGTGATCATCAGGCCAGTGCTTTGGATTTTTATTTCTCATATACCTTAAATAGAGGCAAGTGTTGGTTTGAAATTAGCTATTGAGGATCTTGATATTTATGAGTGATCATTATAAATTCTTATTTTTTCTTTTTTAATTCCTTTGTAGCAATTTCGTTGCCATATTAGCAAGCCCAGACACAGTGCAAAAGTGACCTATTATTGGAGTTTTGTACCTCTATGATACAAATATATTTTCCCAACTCTATCAGATGCACAGTGATAGTTGTTTTGCAAGGAGTTTTGTTTTTTAAAGGCAGAGTTGTGTGTCAGTATTTATTCATCAAGCATCACTAACTCTCTGTAGAGCAGATAAACAGATGAATTAATCAGAAGTCTTGCCACCGGCGTTTTCTAAGCTGCTTATAAAGGAAAACACTAGTATTCCTTGAGCTCCAATCAGGGGCTAGATGCTTTATTTTTATGCAAGGAAGGAAGTAATAGTTGCTGAGAGAAAGGTATAAACATGTAGTTGCTGCCGGTTCCCATTCTTATAAAAAGCAAAGTTAATCCTTATTTTTCGAACATTAAAAAATACAATGTAGGTGGAGCTCTGCTTTAAGAAAACCCACAAGTAGACTTATTTTCTTAATAATTTGATTTAAAGAAATTCTGACATAAGTACAACTTTACAGGATGGTATGCCTCTCCTTTAAGACTAACTTCTTATCTGAGGCTTCAAGCTCATCATAACTTTTTTTCTCTCTTTTTTTTCGGGATCATATGCCTTTATTTTCTAATTCTTAGTCTTAATCTTCAGTCTTCTTTTTCCCTGGTTGCTCTCATGATTCCTGGAAGCATGCACAGTACTCCCAAATCTCAAGACTGTCACTTGAGGTTCATTCCTTTTTTAGCTAGCCCACTAGTTTTTTCTTTGATGGCCATACTCATTCTTCATCCAAGTGCTTGCTACACTTCCATATTTGCTTCTTGATTACTGGAAACTGTAGTCACCATGGTCTCTTAAATAACCAAATGCGTTGGCTTTTTTTTCATCCTGTTTTACCTCTTCCTTGAATTTTCTGTAGCATTTTGGGTAATCTTATTTTTTAAACCATTCCTGATTTTAGTAATACTGCACATCCTTTCTTTTTGTGTTCTTAATTATCACTTTTGTCACTTTTGTTTGATCTTTTTGTTCCTTAACTTGTCCTTTTTTTTTTTTTGGCAGTACGGGGATTGAACCCAGGGGCATTCTACCTCTGAACTACACCCCCAGCCCTATTTCTTATTCTTTATTTTGAAACAGGGTCTCACTAAGTTGCGGAGGCCTCACTAAGTAGCTGAGGCTGGCCGCAAACCCAGATCCTCTGGTCTCAGCCTCCCAAGTACTGGGATTACAAGTGTGTGCCACCATGCCCGGCTTAACTTGTTCTTTTAAGTGGTAGTAGAACCATAAAGTGCTAAAGCTAAGACAGCCTACTGATCATCTAGTATGTTAAATCCCTTCACTTCTTTACAAAGAAGAGAATTAGGGCTGGAGGATTGAAAGTGACTTGTTCAGGGTCACTTAGTAAGTTACACTTGTTCGGGAGTGGTGGTGCACGCTTGTAATCCCATTACTTGGGAGGCTGAGACAGGAAGATCTCAGGTTCGAGGACAGCCTCAGCAAGTAGTGAGACTCTCATCAACCTAAAGAGACCTTGTTTCAAAATAAAAATAAATATAGGGCTGGGCGTGTAGCTCTGAGGTAGAATGTCCCTGAGTTCAATCCCCAGTACCAAAAAAAATTTTTTTTTCTACATCGCTTCTAACAGTTCATTATCAACAACCTAGAGGGGTGTTTTTTGTTTAACAACAACCTAGAGAGGTATGTTTTGTTTCTGTTTTTGTGGTGCAGGGAATGAAATTCAAGGCCTTGAGCATGGTAGGCAAGTGCTCTACTACTGAGCTCCAGCCCTAGATCTAGATCTTGATTGTGTGCATGCATGTGTGCATGTATATAGTTGTTGAATGAATAATATATTATTCTGGTTCCTGAAACTCGAGGACAGATGTACCTTACAGGACTGCTTAATGTACAGGGCTTGACAAATTATATCCCATTGGCCAAATCCAACTTGCAGCCTATTTTGTATGGCCCTTGAGTTAAGAATGACTTTTACATTTTCAAAATGTTCAAGAAAAAAATCAAAAGAATAATAATATTTGGTGATGCATGAAAATATGTGAAACTGAAAAAAATTTCATTATTGGAACACAGCCATGTCACTTACTATTCTCTATGGCTACAATAGCAGAATTGAATAGTTGCTACAAAGACAGTATGTAGGATATATTTGCAACTACTATTCAAGACTCAGTACAGTTGGTTCTGGCCACAACCTGCCCTTCCCCAGCTTATCTCTTTTTCCATGAAACAAGTTTTTAATGTAGCCAAACAGGTTTCTCTTTAATTTGCTTTTCACTTCTATTTGTGTTATTCCCTTTTTCCTACTTTCTCCACCTGTTCAAAACCTTCATATACATTTTCCCACAAGAACCTCTTATTATTATTATTATTTTTTTTTTCAGTACCGGGGATTGAACCCAGGGGCATTCTACCTCCGAGCTACACTCCCAGCTCCATTTTTTATACTTTATTTTGAAACTGGGTCTCACTAAGTTGCGGAGGGCCTCATTATGTAGCTGAGGCTGGCCGCGCGAACCCCGATCCTCTGGTCTCAGCCTCCCAAGTACTGGGATTACAAGGGTGCCCCACCATGCCCGGCGAACCTCTTATTCTAAGAAGCCTTTTTTGCTAGACAGGAGGATCACATGTTCAAGGCCAGCCTCATCAGCTTAGCAAGAGTGGGACTAGGAATGTAGCTCAGAAGTGGAATGCCTTTGGGTTCAGTCCTTAGTGCCAAAAAAATAAGGAAAAGAATACTCATCTAGCATGCACAAGGGCCTGGTTTGATCCCCAGCACTGCACACACAAGCTTTTAAAAAGTGCATATATTAGGCCAGACATGGTGGCACAAACCTGTAATCCCAGCTGCTCACTAGTCTGAGACAGGGGGATCCAAATTATTTTAGGGATTGAGCATTTTGTTATAGTATTATGATGTGAGTGAAGTGCTACCATCCTTTTAACACCAGTCATTCTTAGTTGAAAGAAAAAGGAATTTGAGCCAGGCATGTAAGTCCAGTACTTGAGAGACTGAGATAAGAAGATCACAGGTTTGAGGCTAGCCTCAGCAATCTAGTGAGGCTCTCAGCAACTTAGACCCTGTTTCAAAAGAAAAAAATAAAACAGGGCTGGGGGCTGGGGGCTGGGGGTGGATCTTGGAGGTAGAATGCCCCTGGGTTCATTCCCTACTACCACCAAAAAGAAAAAAAGGAATTTCATCTGTTGAGTTTAAATATGATAAGGTCTTTAAAAGCCAAAAATGTGCATCTCCCCGATTGCTAATGATGTGAACATTTTTTTTTCATATATTAATTGGCTTTTTGTATTTCTTTTGTGAAGTGTCTATTTAGTTCAGTTGCCCATTTCTTGGTTGGGTTTTTTTTTTTTAGTATTGTCTTTTAAGTACTTTGTATATTGTAGATATTAGTCCTCTATCAAAGGAATAGCTGGCAAAGATCTCCCATTCTGTAGGTTCTTTTTTAAACTTTTGATGGTTTCCTTAGATGAACAGAAACTTTAGTTTAATGCCATCCCATTTATTCTTGTTTTAATTTCCTGAGCTTTGGGTGTCCTATTGAGGAAGTTTCTACCTGTTCCTATATGTTGAAGTTTTGGATCTGTGCCCTCCTCTAGTAATTTCAGTTTTAGGTCTACTTTCTAGATCTTTGAGACTATAATGCACCAATAAAAGTGTTTTTCTAAAAAGCCAAAAATTATTACAGATTTTCAGACCTGAAGTGAAAAGGTCATTGAAGCATCCTACAATTTTTTTTTTTTTTTGCGGTACCGGGGATTGAACCCAGGGGCGTTCTACCTCTGCGCTACACCCCCAGCCCTATTTTTTATACTTTTTTTTGAAACTGGGTCTCACTAAGTAGAGAGAGAGAGAGAGAGGGAGAGAGAGAGAGCGCGCGCTGAGGCTGGCCGTGAACCCGGATCCTCCGGGATCCGGGTTCCAAAGTACTGGGATTACAAGCATGTGCCACCACTCCCGGCTGCATCCTACAAATTTAAAGGTCTAACTCAACACCAGTGTCCATAACCCACGGAAGCAAAAAGCTTCTGGAGCCTTTATTCTTATTAAAGTGGAAAAGGTCCTGGAGGCTAAAAAGTGAGGCAGCCACAGTGGGCCATGCCCAGCCATGAGTGACCCGGCCATTTCTTGCTGTGACCTCATAAGGAGCCATTGTGAGGGAGCCTCAAGCACAGACTGTATAAGACAAGAACCAGCTGCTGCTGGTTTTTGTCCCTAAGTACAGGGAGCTCTTGGTGGTGACCTGTAGGATTCACAGGTAGTTAGCTCATTTGGTGGTTTGGTGCCTTTGGATCTGATTTGTTGGTTTGGGCTTTTGGCTTTGTTGTTTTGTGTGTGTGTTTTGTTTGTGTTTATTTTGTTGTACTTTTGTTTGTTGGTTTGTTGTTTTGTAGCTAGCATCATTAGTTGCTCATGTGGCTTTCTATGGACAGTGAGAATGGTGAGGCTCAGTCAGGCTTCTAGGCCAGCTCTCCCTGTGAGGATTTCCTCAAGGGCCATTATGAGATCCTGAGGGACATTGGCAAGGGCACCTTTGTCTAGGTCAAACTGGCCCGCCATATCCTCACTAGGACCGAGGTGGCTGTGAAGGTCCTGACTAAGGACAGAAATGGATATCAAAATGGATATAATGAGGATTGTGAAGCACTTGAAGGTGGTCCAGCTATTTCAGATTGTATACACTGCCAACTATGTCTACCTGGGAATGGAGCATGTGTGTGTAGGGCACTGGCTCACTGGCCCTGACTGCCTGGCGATGGAGCATGTGTGCGGAGGGCACTGGCTCACTGGCCACTGACCAAGTCTGCCTAGTGATGGAGCACATGTGCGGATGGCACTGGCTCACTGGCCACCTACTACATCTTCCTAGTGATGGAGCACGTGTGCGGAGGGCACTGGCTCACTGGCCACCTACTACGTCTTCCTAGTGATGGAGCACGTGTGTGGAGGGCACTGGCTCACTGGCCACCTACTACGTCTTCCTAGTGATGGAGTACGAGTGCAGAGGGCACTGGCTTACTGGCCACCGACTAAGTCTACCTGGTGATGGAGCATGTGTGTGGAGGGCTCACTGGCCACCAACTAAGTCTACTTGGTGATGGAGCACACGTGCGGAGGGCACTGGGTCACTGTCCACCGACTAAGTCACGTGGTGATGGAGCATGTGTGTGGAGGGTACTGGCTCACTGGCCACTGACTATGTCTACCTGGTGATGGAGCACGTGTACGGTGGGCACTGGCTCACTGGCAACCAACTAAGTCTACCTAGTGATGGAGCACGTGTGCGGAGGGCACTTGCTCACTGGCCACCAACTATGTCTACTTGATGATGGAGCACGTGTGCGGAGGGCACTGGCTCACTGGCCACCGACTATGTCTACCTGGTGATGGAGCATGTGTGCAGAGGGCACTGGCTCACTGGCCACCAACTAAGTCAACTTGGTGATGGAGCATGTGTGCGGAGGGCACTGGCTCACTGGCTATTGACTACATCTACCTAGTGGTAGAGTACGTGTGCGGAGGACACTGGCTCACTGTAACACTTATTATAAGAGCGTCGCTGCTATCTGCTGGTGCCAAAGATTTGCCCTGGATCCAACCAAGTAGCTCCATTGAAAGGGGAACAGAGGCACTGAGGATTATTAAACATCAAAGTGTCTCCAGTGAAAGCAGACTGCTAAAAGGGACAATAACAACTCCCTGGACCCTGACATCAGCCAGCCCAGCATGGACTCAGACAGCTGCAGGAGGGACCTGCAAACTGCCTGGGGCTTCTCCACAGGGATTGAAGTCAGGAGGCCATCTGGAGCCTCATGGAGATGAATGAGTGGGCCCCTCTTCTCCCTCTTGGGAGAAACCTCAGAGACTTTTTCCTGGGAAACTTCCCCTGCCCTAAGATGGTTCTTAATAATTTTTGTTTCTTATGAAAAATACAAAATAAAAAGCCTTTTCTGACCATGTTAATCATAGGGATAATCCCCCCTAGTAGAAGACATATATGTGAATAGAATTTATTTGGCAGTTAACAAATAGTTTGAGACATCTATTACAGTCTCAATTTGTAATATACATTTTATTTGTTGTGAATTCCTTGACAGAGATCTTTGTGTGTTTCTCTGTGTGCACCCGCCCTCTCTTTATCTTTCTTGCTCTTTCTGTGTGTGTGTGTGTGTGTGTGTGTGAGAGAGAGAGAGAGAGAGAGAGAGAGAGAGAGAGAGAGAGATAGGCCCAGGACACTGTCTTTCCTGGAGCAGATATTCAGTAAATATTCACTGATATGGTAATAGGGTTGTAAGGAAACTTAGAATTCATCTGATTATCCTAGGCTTGGAGGTTTTCCATAGCGTAATTGGCAAGCTATTTTCCAACTTCATGACTAACTCATATCTTTTTCTTAGATCTGTTATTTAAGTTTTTGCATTGAGAGAAGTCTAGATCTTTATACTACCATTTTTTGATGGTTGCTTCTGGACAACACAAATCTTAAAGCATTTCCCATAGGATAGCTAGTCTTACTGAAAATGGAAGAGGGTAGCAGGAGGGCTCACCCTCTCCATTCTTGAATCTGAGCATGTTCAGTTCTTTGTTTCTCAGTTGCCCTTTTTTGGACATAATCCAGCATTTTTAGTATTTCTCCTAAATTGTTGTACCCAGAAAAGAGCAAAGGTCTGTTCACTGAGAACAATGCGGCTTTTTTCTTCACGTTTACTCCAGTATGTCTTTGAATTGTGGTATATTGATATTGGCTTTAACATCACTTGCTTTTAATATCCCAATTTTAATTATTGCTTGATCGTTGTTTTATTGTTTCCTTGTAAGGACTTATTAACTTTTGAATACTCACTTTGCATATTACTGTGCTCTGCCATATAGGGAAAAATTAGAATAGACAAAATTCATTCTTCTCTTAAGTATCTTATAGTATAATTAAGTACATATTTACTAATGCCTCTAAAATGATACTTTCACTACATGTAAATATAGAGAAGATAGAAAAAGTGAAAGAAAACAAATAGAAATGTAAATTCCACATCTTGGTTTTTTTTCACTCCTCTCTTTTCCATGCAGTAACTACTACTACCATCTGGAACTGGGTTTTGGCATCTAATGATGATGATGATAGTAATAGCCAGTATCTATTGAGCATTTATTTATATGCCAATATAAGTTAAATGGCATATGTTGTATGTGCTTTGTGTGTATTCAGTTGAGC
The DNA here is from genome assembly GCA_004027185.1 of Glis glis. Taxonomy (NCBI): domain Eukaryota; kingdom Metazoa; phylum Chordata; class Mammalia; order Rodentia; family Gliridae; genus Glis; species Glis glis. The sequence continues at coordinate 25,371 of PVJS01014698.1, read as the reverse complement.
TTCACAACTTCACAATTATATAAGGGGCATTGATATTTGAATGATCCTCAAAAACTGCATTTGATATCTATAGTCTGATTTCTTATAAAATCCATTCATCATTATCTACTGTGGAACATATCAAATGAATATTCTTTTTATTTTATTTCTCCTATTTAAGTTACTTGAAAATGTGCTATAGTGGTCATTGTTATTTTTGGTGATTCTTATAAAATTAAGAATCTTTTTCTTAAATTTGAGGCGTTGATTCTTCCTATCCAGTAAGAAGCATATTGAATTTTACCCATTGATGTCTTAAATTGGAGTATTTAATAAAAGTGAATATTTTAGGTATCATCGAAAATGCTCATTTAATAAGATGAAAAAGCTAAATGCAGAGTTGTGTGATTCCAATTTTGTCAAGAAAGAAATGAAAATTTAGGGCTGTATGCATTGAAAGATGAGAAGAAATACACTAAAATATTAACAGTTGGTATTTCTGGATATCTGTCTGGATTATTGGGCTGTCTTTTTTGTGTATGGGCTACTGAGGATTGAACTCAGGAGCGTTCTACCATTGAGCAATACCCCAGCCCTTTTTATTTTGAAACAGGGTCTCACTAAGTTATTGTGTGTTTGCCTTAAACCTGTGATCCTCCTATCTCAGCCTCCCAAGTACTGGGATTATATGCATGTGCTTTGGGCTATTTTTTTTGTACCTTTGTAGTTTTTGAGGTAGTTATTTGCATAGTGTTATGTTGTCCCCCCCACTTTTCCATACTGGTGATTGAACCTAGGGGGGCACTCAATCACTGAACTACATCCCCAGCCCTTTTTTTATTTTTTAAATTTTGAGATAGGGTCTCCCAGAGTTGCCCAGTCTGACCTCAAACTTTTGATTCTATTGTCTTAGCAACTTAAGTCGCTGGGATTATAGGCATGGACCACTACACCCAGCATATATTGTTATCTTTCTATGGTTATTTTTTTCCCATTTCTCTGTATCTACCTGGATAATCTGATCCACAGGTATGGCTTCAACTTTGATTGTGATTTACATATTAGTATATTCAGTCCTGACTTCTAGATTCAGAGTTCTGCCTGCATGCTGGGTATCTCTACTTGGTTGCACTCTAGAACGCACAAATTAAATAAGAGTAATATTCAAGCCCATTTTTCTTTTCTTCTCACTTCCTCCTTCAACCTAATGCTTTGTGTTCTGTTTCAGTTTGGGTCATCACCATCTACTTACTTTGTAAGATAGAACATTGATTTGAGTCCTCCTTTTTCCTTTTTTTCACATATAGTTTATCACTTAGAAATGTCTCTTGTACCTTTATCATTCTGTGACTCCACCTCTCTAATTATTTTCTTACTCAATTGTAGTCTTTCTAAATGGTCAGTCTGCTTCTAGTTTCTTTGTTTTCCTAGCCATCCTCCCTACAACTACCAGGGTTATTTTCTAAAACAGATGAGACTATGACTTACCTGCTTAAAGTTTCTAATTATTACCCTCTGATTGCAAATTGAATAATAGGTACTATTTATAAACACTATGTGCCAGATACTATGCTAAGCAGTTTACATACATTATCTTATTTAATCCTATAGCAGCTCTTTAAGTAGTTCTTCATTATTCATCTTACAAATGAAGACACTAAGGTTCAAAGAGGTTAAGTAATTTGTTCAGTTATATAGCCATTTGCTTCTAAATCAAGGTGGCCTTAACCAGTTGGAAAGTCTGTCCTAATTTGGCCTCAACTGATTGTTTAAAATTTTTTTTATCAAAGTTGTACATGCACATACTTACAAAAGTTAAATAACTGTGCAGAACTATTTACAAAAACAGTAGTCCTCTGCAAATCCACCCCCCCCCTTTGGAATCCCTAGAGGCAACCACTTTCATTTTACTCTCTTGATACTTAGCTCCATGTTTTAAACTAGCATTTTAAAATTTTTATTGGTATAATTATACATCATAGTGAGATTCATAGTGATACATTCATACCGGCACACAACATTGCTTGATCTGTTTCCCTCTCCAGACCTCCTCACTCTCCTGCCTCCTCCCTCCCCATTCTCCACCAAGATTCACAGTGATACATTCATATATGCACATAACATTAGTCTGTTTCCTTCCCCAAACCTCCCTTGTCCCTCCCCTCCTCCTTCCCCCAATTACCTTCCACTAATCATCGGATCTCTCTCCTCTTTTTCATGAGGTCCCTTTTCTTTCCTATTTTCTCCCTAAAGTTCTACATATGAGAGAAAACATGTGGCCCTTGATCATCTGAGTCTGGCTGATCTCAGTTAGTATGATGCTCTCCAGTTCCATCCATTTTCCTGCAAATGACATAATTTTGTTCTTCTTTATGGCTATGTAAAATTCCACTGTGTGTATATACAAAACATTTCCTTTATCCACTCATCTGCTGACGAATGCCTAGGTTGGTTCCCTAACTTGGCTATTGTAAATCATGCTGCTATCAACATGGGTATGCATGTATCACTATAGTGTTTTGACTTTAATTCTTTTGGAAATATACCTTGGAATGATACAGCTAGGTCATATGGTGGTTCCATTCCTAGTCTCTCGAGGAAATGCCTTACTGATCTCCATAGTAATTGTACTAATTTACAATCCCATCAACAAGGCATAAGCGTTCCTTTTCCCCCACATCCTTGCCAGCATTTATTATTATTTGTATTCTTGATTATTGCCATTCTAGTACTTCGATAGTACTCCTTGATTTTTCAGTTTAATATATCATCTACTGACTTCTTGCCATGGAAGATGAAAGTCTACACCCATCCCCAATTACACATAGACACACTTATGCCCAGTCCTCCCAATATTGCCTTATTGTGAGTTGTTTGTATACTCAGTATTTCAAAGTTTCTATCACTGTAATTATAAACTATTCAGAGGACCCCTATAGTTTTCTGTGCTTATTTCTTTCCTGTATAACATTTTGTTTTCTGAGTTAATAATTTTCTAAAAATTATTTTGCTTAGTTTTCTGTATACTTACTTAACTAAATGGTTCTCGACTGGGGGCCATCCCCTCAATCCCACTCCCCACTCCAGAGGACACTGGCAGTGTTGGAGGGGGGTGTTTTACTGACATCTAGTGGGTAGAATCCAGGTATGCTGCCAAACATCCTACTCTGCCCAAGGACAGCCTCCTACAACCAAATGCTCTGAGGCCTAATATGTCAACAGTGCTGCGTTGAGAAGCCCCGATTTAGTGTAGTCTTTCTCAAGTGTATAAATCTCTTAAATCTCTTATATCCAAACCTACCAGTTTTGACATCTGTAAGAAACTCTTTCCCAGGGCCTTTTCACCTGCTCCAAATGAACTTGTTAAATCATCTGTGCAGCTGTTTTCTTGGATTTGCTTTATTGTCTTAATGCATCCTTTCGGTTTTCTCTGGTATTAGTGCCTTTGTTGTTGTTGTTGTTTGTTTGCTTCCTCGTGGAGGACCACTTTCAATAGCTTTTTGAAGGGGATATCATTTTTTTCAAAACATACATATCTGAAAATGTTATTTCTCCCCTCTTGTTGTATATATAATTTGTCTGGGAAGAGAATTCTGTCAGAAGTAGTTTTTTTCTCAGAATTTGCTCTCTCTGTCTCTCTCTCTCTCTGTCTCTCTCTCTGTCTCTGTCTCTCTCTCCCTCTCCCTCTCCCTGTCTCTCTCTACCTCGTGAGGCCCTCCGCAACTTCGTGAGACCCGGTTTCAAAATAAAGTATAAAAAAAATAGGGCCGGGGGTGTAGCGCGGAGGTAGAACGCCCCTGGGTTCAATCTCTGGTACCCGCAAAAAAAAAAAAAAAAAAAAGATTTTAAAGGCATTTCTCTGCTGCTACTGTGTTGCTATTGAGGCATCACATTCTTTTCCACTATTTTGAAACTTTTTGTCCTCTCTAGAAGCTTGGAGAATCTTTGTCTTTAGAGTTCTGGACTCCCTGTATTATATACTTTGGCATAGGTCTGTTTTTATTCATTCTACAGGTAGCCCTGTTCAACCTGGAATTTATCTCGTTAGTTATAAAAAATCTTGTAGTTTCCTTCCCTTCATTTTCTTTGTTCTCTTTCTTGAGTTCTTATTGTTTAGGTCTTGGTACTACTGACTGGTCTCTCTTTACTTATTTTCCATTTCTTTTTTTTTTCTTATTTCTGGGAGATCTTTTGCAACTTTACTTTCCAGTTCTTCTAAGGTTTTATTTCACTTATACACTGTATAATTTGCAAGCACTTTTCTTTCTCTGAAAAAAATTGGAAAATCATACCCTATATATGATTTATGTATATAGTGTCTTCTCTCAGGAAATACTGGTAATTTTCTTCTCTGCGTATTCTTTTTTCCCTTGCAAATTTCCTTCTTCTTTTTGTTCACTTTGGGTTTTGTCTTTCATATTAGATTTTTTCCTTGGATCTCTGGTGAGCCTTGGAAGTCAGTGCTTATTTAAGAGAGGGGTCAAACCAGCAGTGGTGGTGCACACCTGTAATCTTAGTACTTAGAGGCTGAGATAGGAGGATTGCAGGTTCAAAGCCAGCCTCAGCAACTTAGCGAAACCCTGTTTCCAAATAAAAAATAAAATCAGGCTGGGGGTGTAGCTCAGAGGTAGAATGCCTCTGGGTTCAATCCCTAGGTCCACACAAAAAAGGGGGGGGTCTTACAAACTGCCAGTGTATATTTATGATTTTCCCTGTGGAGTGATGTATCTGGATAATTTCCTTGAAGTCTTTTAGTGTCTGTTTGAGCTGCTATTAAAAAAATACCATAAACTGTGTGGTTTAAAATTTTTACTCAGCCATAAAGAAGAACAAAATCATACCATTTGCAGGAAAATGGATGGAACTCGAGAATATTATACTGAGTAAGTATAGCCAGTCCCAAAGAACGAGTAGATGTATGTTCTTTCTTATATGTGGAAGCTAGAGAGATATTCAGAAATAAGGGCAACATCAGATAGACGAGCAGAGAATCCAGGGGAATGACAGGAAGATTAGGGAAGGAAGGTGTGTATGTGGGGGGGGGCAGAGTCATAAAGAATGCAATAGGAGAAATAATGCTATGAATGCATACAAAATTGCAAATTCCAATCTCAAAGACTTGCAGGGTGAGGGTAAGGGGGGGGACCCAGTGGAGAGGGCAACAAGAGTTGTGTGCATGAATTTTTCTGATACTCTGTACTCCAATATGATGTAAAATTACAATGTACCCAATTAAAAAGCCCCACAAATTTACTTCTCACAATTCTAGAGGCTGGAAAGTCTAAGACTAGAAGGTACTGGAAGATTTGGCGTCTAGTGATGGCCTGCATTTTTCAAAGAGCAGCGCCTTCTCACTGTATCCTCACATGGAGGAAGAAAAAGAGGCAGCCCTCTGGTGCCTTTTATAGGGGCACTAATCTCATTTATGAGGGCTCTGACCTCATAATCTAATCTCTCCCAAAGGCCCCACCTCGAAATATCATCATATTGATGATTAGGATTCAATATATTCACTGGGGCATGGGTCATAATGTTCAGAACCATAGCATCTAGTGACATATTTTTCATTGGTGCTTGATGAATTTCCCAGAAAAGACTTGGTCTTTTGCTGGTAGGGAGCAAGCTTGGGAGTTGAGTAGCAAAGGGGAGATATGGGTCTTATCACTGAGCATGCAGATAAACTTTAATTCCCCAGCTTTCAGTATGGCGCCTTCAAATTCCACTGAGACTGGGCTCCTCTGGTTCAAATATATCCTGTCTTATGCTTTCCAAAGATGGTTTCATCTTGTGTCAGGAAGGGTTGAAGAGTAGAAGAGGGAAATTTGGAGTTTTAACTGCTTCTTAGACTTCAGTTCTCCTAGTTTGGACTCCAGCCTCATTCCCCGGGTACCTGAAATTGCCTATTCCTGAGCGTCTTCTGAGTTTTTTTTTATAGGAGAGTTGCAGAAAGATTACAGAGTTCCTGCATACTCTTTACCCAACTTCTTTTTATCTTTTTAAATGACCATAGAACAATTCTCAAAGTAAGAATTAAGTCGGGCATGGTGGCCTACACCTATAATTTCAGTATTTGAGAGGCTGAGACAGGAGGATTGCAGGTTCGAGGCTAGCCTCAGCAATTTAGTGAGACCTTATTTCAAAATTAAAAAAAAATAGGTCTGGGGGCGTGAATTGGAGGTAGAAAGCCCCTGGGTTCAATCCCCAGTACCAAAAAAAAAAAAAAAAAAAGAATTAACCTTAGGACAATACTAGTAACTATACTACAGAATTTATTCAGATTTTACCAGTATTCCTCCTAATGGCCTTTTTTGTTCCAAGAGTCAAATTCAGAATTCCACATTGCATTTAGTTGTGTGTCTTCTTAGTTTCCTTTTTCTGTCATAACTTTTTAGTCTTAACTTCTCTTTTATGACCTTGGAACTTTTAAGAGTGTTGCTTGGTTTTGTGGAATGGCCCTCAGTATGGGTTTGTCTGATGCTTTCTCATGAACAAATTGAGATTATGCATGAGAGAGAAGGCTATCACAGACATGATGTGACCTTCTCAGTGGATCATGTGAGGGGTAGGGGAACATTTGCTGCTAACCTTGATCACTTCGTTAAGGTGGTGTTTGCTAAGTTTCTCCGCTACAGTTACTATTTTTCCCTTTAGTAATTACGAAATACTTTGAAATCATACCGATAACTGTTTCTTCTTAAATTTCTACTGTCTAATTTTAGTATACACCTGTGGATATTGTCTATAGCAGTTATTACTGTGGCATTCTATTAGTAATTTTCCATTTCCTTCACTATTTTTACATTTATTAATTGGAATTCTCCTGTGAGGAGGAATTGTTTCTGTCTCCCACTTACTTACTTAATTATTTATATTAGTATGGACTTAATGGATATTTATTTTCTTCTTTGGATTGTAACCCAATACTGTTGTTATTTATTTTGTTATTTAAAATGTTCCAATTTTGGCCAGGGGGAGCTCCTGGTTGGCTTCTGTGCGTCTGCGCTCATCCTTGCTTTTTGAGCACTTCCTTACTTTCTGGTACCAAATAGTGTGTCTGCCCATCTTAGTTTCCCCTGCCCAATCCTGGAATTAACCACGTCTCCTGGAATTCAGAGGTGTTGGTGTAAATGTAAGTGTATATGAATCAGGTATCTATAGCTTTTCTCCGTGCTAATGTGGGATTCAACCTTCTCAGTTGCAGTGGTCATTGCCACTTGTTCTGCTTTCCAACTTCTAAAGTCGTGCTTATGTTTCCTTATGGTTTTATGCTCTTTAAAAAATTTATTTACTCTTGTTTCAGAAATATTTTTGGGAGACATCAGAGATAAATGCTTGTATTTAATCTAGCATCTTTAACCAGAAATTCCTAACTTAATGTTTTTGTCTTCTGCCTAAGCCAGTTGTTTGACCACATTCCACTACATTAGTTGCTGTTCCCCAGATGTGCTATATGCATTCATGTGCACTGCTGTTCCCTGGTCTTGAGTGAATACTACGAAGTATTTCTTTTTTTTTTTTCATCCAGTTTTTAAGAGGTTTTAAATGAGTGAAACTTGAGTTTTACATGAAAACCATTTAAGTACTTTCTTAGGATTCTTCTCTCCCTTTTATTTTCCCTCTTTTGGATTAGTCACAAAATCTTTGTTTGTCTTGTGCTTAGATACTCTAATTTTTGCAAACTAGAGGAGAGGAGGTTTGGACATTTCCAGAGTAGTAGAATGCCATGGTAGCCCAAATTAGAAAGAAAAGCTTATATTAAAAATAGGGGGTTGAAAAAATATAGCATTGGCTATATTTTAAATCCCTATTATAAATTAAAGGTCTAAAACATATATTAAAACAAATTCATTGGTATTAAGGACCTTCTTCAATTCAGGCAACATGTTTTAAGTGTCATGATATGCAGAGACATTTTCTTTTATTAGGCTTATTACATAGATTTTAAAGTGTTCATGTATACTGGCTTAAAATCTGTAGACATTCTCCATCTACATGTATAGACATTCTTTCTTGTAATAAGTTTTTCTTAGAATGATTGTGAACAGCAATGATGGCAAATAATTGACAAAAATGATGTGATCTTTCACATCATGATTTTTTTGTGTGTGTGGTACTGAATACTGTAGTTCTACTTCTGAGCTATACCCCCAGCCCTATTTTATTTTTTATTTTGAAACAGGATCTGAGGCTGGCCTGGAACCTGCAGTCCTCCTGTCTCAGCCTCCCAAGCACTGGGACTACAGGAATGGGCCACCAATCTGGCTTCACATCAAGATTCTTAAAATCATGTTTCTTATTTTTTGTGTTTTTTCCTGAGCCTGTTTTTCTATTGATATGGTGTAAGAAAGGATGGTTTAGATGTAGTGTAAGTAAACTTACACTTGTCTCCTCCCTTCCCTACTGCATACTTCAATTTATTGTTCCTGGGTATGGTAACAATAGTAATTGTCCTACCCTTTCACATAATGGAACTAACCTTAAACATGCATACATAAAGTACCCATGAATATGAACTTTTTAATTTATGCAAAACCGTTGCTGTTATAATCCACTAGTGAGAGATTATAGGTTTTACAAAAATTATTGAGATATATGTTTCGAAGTTTGATGTTCTTTAAAACATGCTTTAAAATCCTACTCAACCAGCAAAATCTAGATCCTCTTACGTCCTATGTGAAATCTTTCAGCCTGATTTGTGTTTTCTTAACTCCAAAATCTCATAGTACTGTATCTTTGGCATTTGAAAAATTTTACCCATTTATTATAAGTTATTTGTTATGTGTGGCAAAACTTTTATTAGATTAAAAGCTCCTCAAAGTTAGGACACCATAGCCAGAGTCCCTAGGTTCAAATACCAGCTGTGTGACCTTGGACAAGTTTGCTTAACCTCCCATTATCTTCGATAAATAAAGGTAATAGTAACTACCTCCTAGTGTTGTTGGGAAGATTGAGTTAATACATGTGGAGTGTCTTGTACATAATAAGCACTCTGTATATGTTAGCAGTTATTACTTTTCCATCACTGTCTTCATTACCACTCTTTCCTTCATCTGTATATCCTATCTTGGGGCCAGCACTGTGTGCTGTACATTGTATGGTAAATACTTGCTGATTAAATGAAAACAGAGTCATATTTTCATTGTGTTAGTCAAAGTTTTGGTTCTCTCTCCCCTCCCTCCCTCTCTCCTTCCCTCCCTCCCTCCCTCCTTTTCTTTCTTCCTTTCTTTCCTGGGGATTGAACCCAGGGGCATTCTACCTCTGAGCTACACCCCCAGAACTTTTTTTTCTTGTTTTGAAATAGTGTCTCACTAGGTTGCTGAGTGTCTCACTACTTGCTGAGGCTGTCCTTGAACCTGCGATCCTCCTGTCTCAGCCTCCCAAGTACTGGGATTGTAAGTGTGTGCCACCACACCTGATTTGAAATTATGGTTCTGATTATAACCTGTCAGCCAAATATCTTAATGTCCTTAGTACTAACCCTAAATGATTGTTAGAATTGACAGATGATCTCTTGTATGATTAAGTATAACCTTACTATGTTGAAAACTGAAACATGTAACTAAGTGCAAATATTAAGAAGGAAAGGTTGTTCAAACTAATGAGGTACTTAGAAAAATTGTACTAATGTTCTACTGTTTCAATAGTTGTCCAAATAACTTACTAGATTGACAAATTACTTGCTTGTAAGAATTCAATATGAAGTACTTTTAAAGCAGGATCTATTTTAAGAATGTTACCAATTTTTTTGACCCAAACTGGTTCCTTTTTCTCTCTCGGAATCAGAACTAATAAATGAGACCAAGCTCTGATTGGACAGGGAAAAAGGAGATTTTGATTCTTATCCAAGAATAGGAGAATCTGGAGACTTGCAAACCAACTTCTCAACCTACAGAGGTAGGAGAAGCCATAGATAATAGGCTAAAAGAAATGAGGGGGAGGGTTAGGTTAAAGGGGAAGAATAATCATGTCTTTTTCTGGGAATGGGCTTAAATTTCCCAGGAATTCAGGTTCAGCCCCTCTTTGTTCCTTTTATGGTTCATTCTGGTAGTCATGGCAGTTGTCCACTGCCATGACGATGGAAGGGGAGGGGTGTCGTTTAGCATGCAGATGGGACTATAATGAAGTGAGAGGTGGTCTGGCAATCACTCTTAAATCCCATGGGTTTTGACTAGCCTTCAGACATTCTGTCCTCAAAAATAAGCAAGATTAGGGCCTGGTAGAAAATCAACTAGGTCTTATAGGCAGTACACTCAGTAACAAGAATAGTTTGTTTCGAGAGAACATTATGTGTTTGATAAATCTGATTTTCTGTAATGCTAAAAAGAATCCTTGACAGGGATAGAAGAGACTGTCCCTGTCCGTTGTATTATTGATTGGGCTTTAGATTTGATGCTGTGTAGCTGACTGCTATAATAATTGCAGGCTTTCAATGATTAGGGTAATGTGCTTATATGAAATATAGTGACTTCGTAGCAGAGAAAAATTAGAGCTATCAAGTAACATAATTAAGAAAAAAGATCTGAAATTTAAATCTTCCTAAATGAAGTGAACCTAATACCTTTCATAAGAAGATAGATTTCCTTTAGGAAAACCATGAACCTCATTCATGACTTAGGAGATTTTTTTTTATATAACCAAAGTCTTATAGTTTGGCTATAAATGCCTTTCTTATTTGAGTATAAATGCCTTTCTTATTTCAAATGATACATATTTTTGTTTAATCATAAATATACTTTAATTTTAATTTTTCTTAGTGCATATTTCCATGGCTCTTGATTATGTGGAATTGATTCTGTTACAGTGTAGCTGCCAAAAACCAGAGATTCAAAGATGAGTAAGGAACCCAGCCTAGTTCTAGATTCTAGTCTAGCCTCATGGAAGAGATGGACTGGACGTGTGATGAGAAAAATTCTTAATATGGAAATAAGGTGGGGCCATAGAGAATGGAGCAGCTGGCTTTATCTAGGGGATTCTGTGAGAATATAATTTTTGGGGGGAGTACTGGGGATTGAACCCAGGGGCATTCTACTTCCAAGCTACATCCCCAGCCCTTTTTATTTTTTTTAATTTTGAAACAGGATCTTCCTAAGTTGCTGAGGGTTTCACTAAGTTGCTGAAGCTGGTCATGAATCTGTGATCCTCCTGTCCCAGCCTCCCAAGTACTGGAATTACAGGCATGCACCACCACTCCAGGAGAGAACATTTGAACTAGATCACAAGGGATGACTGTTACATAGAGAAGGAATTTAAGAGCTTTTAGTTAGAAGGAATAACATTTACAACAAAGTAGCACGTTTAAGGAAGTGGCAAAAAAAAAAAGTACTGTAGGTGCTTGGGGGAGGGCCATTTAGTGGAGAGGCGTAGTTCTGGCAGATTGTGTGTAAAAATTCCAGAGACTTTGTATGCCTGCAAAGAACTTAGATTTTTATTGTGTACCACACATTCCCAAAGTTGGCAATACCACCCTCCCTTCCCAGGAAGGTGCTTGATACAGATACATAAAAGAACACAAATTTGTTACTGTGTCTTTCTATTTGCCTAAAAGAAGGTATATTGGAGGGGTGGTGGCACCCAGTAATATTTTTTCTGAAAAGGGGGTGGTAAACCAGATAAATTTGGGAACCTCTGGGACAGTAGAGGGCAAGAAATGTTTTGGGCATTTTTCTCCAGAAAAGGTTAACAGATTTGTCTATAATTTCTATAAACTTTTAATTGCTGAAACTTGTCCGTTAAATCATTTTTTAACTTCTGGAAATGTTTTATGGCCCTTGCATTAGTATTAAAAATTTACACAAAAATGAAAATGAGAGGAAAACTTGCTCTAATACCTTAGTCTCTTAATCTTCATTTGTGATCATATAATTACATACTTTTTGTGTTTTAAGAATGAAATATTTCTTTTCACTCTTAACACATTTTCTTTTCATTCTTAGCACATTCTCTGCATACGAATCATTTTGGCCAAATATCCTTTGGCATATTTGTTACTTATTTGATATGGAGAATACGCAGGTTGATACCTTCCAGTGGGCTACCCAGATAGGTTCTTGCCTCTAGAAGAGAGCCAGTAGTTGCACTCTGGAGGTGTAGGTCGGTTTAAGTCCTGAGCAGTTTCTTACACCTGCCCCCAGAAGGGAAGTTTGCAAGTGAGACATTCTGCAGTCAGTGGTTAGGATAACCTCTGATTTTCACTGACAGCCACAGCACAAGGCTTGTAATGATGCAATTTCTTAACCTTTCTAGTACATTCTTGTTAGTGGCTTTTGTAGCTGTTGCTTCCTGAGTCTATTTGTGAGCATTTGGCTTAGGAGCCATAGTATAGAGAACTCCCTGTTTACCCCCCTCCCCTTCTTTTTGGGCTGAAGTGTGTCAACCTTTAAAAGTGCTAAAGTGTGGCAGTTGCATTGCTGTTACTGAGAACAGCACAGGAATGTCTTAAATGAGGGAACTAATGAATTCTTCCTAAAAATACTCCCAATGCTTCAAGTGAAATTAAGACTTTAATACTAGAGTAACTTTAATGACAACTCCAGTTCTAGGTGGCATTAAAAAGTAGAATTTTTATATTACTCATCTCCTAAAAGATATAAGATATTGCTTTAGTAAATATAAATAAGCTGTCTTTGAATATACTTAGTATATACATTTTCTCCATTTTATAAATGTAAAATGTCTACCCTTTTATGTGTTTGGTATTCTAATTTTATTGCCATTATTTTTAACTAGGTTATGTAGTTTATTTTTTATGTCTATTTATAGCACTTTGTGATAACAAAAGAGAATTGGTAAAAAGTTAAATACTTAACAACCAATCCTCTTATTAAAAGATATCTTAGATATATTATTGGTTTAATTTTAACATTTTAAATTCATGTGTCTTGAAATATTTACTGTTGTATTAGTTGCCATTAACATATAACACAAATATAATTTTAAGAATTCTAACAAAAATAGATGTGACACAGAAAATGTTTCTACAGTTGTATAATATGACTTTAACACTGGAAGGAAGGTGAAGTTGGGTATTACAGCCCCTTCAGTCCATAAAAGCTTTTAAGTTATGGTAACAGGTAGAGTGGAACCTTTTTTTTTAAGTCAGGTTTAACAAAGAAAAAAGAAGAAAAAAGTCAGGTTTACTGAGGTATAATTCACTTATAGTAAAATTTACCCTTTTAAGGTACACAGTTTTCTACAGTTGTATAACCACCACCATAATCAAATATTAAATATTTCCATCACCTCAAAAAAAAGTTCTCTCCTAGTTAAACCCCTCCTCTACTGCCGGGTTCTGACAACCACTGATATGTTTTCTGTCCTCATACTATGCCATTTCCAGAATATCATGTAAATGGAATCATATACTGTGTAGATTTTGAGTCTGACTTCTTTCACTTAGCATAAAGCATTTGAGATTCATCTATTTTTTTTTTTTTTTTTTTTTTTGGTGGTACTGGGGATTGAACCCAGGGGCATTCTACCTCCGAGCTACAACCCCAGCCCTATTTTTTATTCTTTTTATTTTGAAGCAGGGTCTCACTAGGTTGTGGAGGGCCTCACTAAGTAGCTGAGGCTGGCCATGAACCCGGATCCTCCTGTCTCAGCCTCTCAAAGTACTGGGATTACAAGTGTGCGCCACCATGCCCGGCTTATGTTGTTTTATTCGTAGTCTGTTCCTTTTTATTGCTAAATGCCATGAATTGTTTACACCAGCTGATGAACATTTGGGTTGTTTACAATTTTTTCATGATTCCAAATAAAGCTGCCACAAATATTTGTATACAGGTTTTTTGGTAGTTATATGTTTCATATGGTAAGCATATGTTTGACTTGGTAAGAAATTGCCAAATTCTTTTTCTGAAATGGCTATCCTGTTTTTCTTTTAGTCAGCAAGGTATGAGAATTCCAGTTGCTCTTCATCCCTGTTGTTACTTGGCAATGTCAGTTTGTGGTTTTTAGTTTAGTTTTCTTTTTTAACTATTTTAGTAAGTGTGAGCTAGTATCTCTTTGTGTTTTTTTTTTTTTTTTGTGGACCAGGGATTGAACCCAGGGGCATTCTACCTCCGCGCTACACCCCCGGCCCTATTTTTTATACTTTATTTTGAAACCGGGTCTCACGAAGTTGCGGAGGGCCTCACTAAGTAGAGAGAGAGAGAGACAGAGACAGAGACAGAGACAGAGACAGAGAGAGAGCTGAGGCCGGCCACGAACCCTGATCCTCCGGTCTCGGGCTCCCAAAGTACTGGGATTACAAGCATGCGCCACCACACCCGGCTCTCTTTGTGTTTTTAATTTGCATTTCTCTAATGATTAATGATATAGAACATCTTTTCATGTGCTTGGCTAAGGTTTGGCTTTTTTTTTGGTGTGGTACTTTGAATTGAACCCAGGGGCATTCTACCTCTGAGCTACACCCCCAGCTCTACTTTATTTTTTATTTTGAAACAAGGCCTTGCTAAGTTGCAGAGGCTGGTCACAAACCTGTGGTCCTCCTGTGTCAGCTTCCCAGGTACTGGGATTACAGGCATGTGCCGCCACACCCGGCTTTGACTCAGTATTTTTTTTTTTTTTTTGTGGTACCGGGGATTGAACCCAGGGGTGTTCTACCTCCGCACTACACCCCTGGCCTTATTTTTTACACTTTATTTTGAAACCGGGTCTCACGAAGTTGCGGAGGGCCTCACTAGGTAGAGAAAGAGAGAGAGAGAGACGGAGAGAGAGAGAGCTGAGGCTGGCCGTGAACCCAGATCCTTCAGTCTCCGCCTCCCAAAGTACTGGGATTACAAGCCTGTGCCACCACGCCCGGCCAGTATTTTTTTTTACTAGGCCTAATCAAACATTTCGTGTGCAAGTATTATATGTTTAAGGTTTTTCTAGGTACTGACAGGAGAGAGGAATGAAGAAAAGAGTATTCTCAAGGTGTTTGGTAGGCTGTTTGGGAAAGTGGTTTGCATAGTATCTCTGACAAAAGGACAGTGGTTTGAGAATCAGAAAAATCTGTGGTTGGCTTTGCCTTAGTTGCTTTATCATTCTGGGTTTTTCCTTCTTCATTTTTCTTTTCTTTCCTTCTTTCATCTGACAAGGGAGTATGGTTACATTAGTTACAAAGTTTGTTTCTAAATTATGTATCTACATAAGCTTTTTTTCCATGTTTTAAATTTTAATTTTAATTTATTTTTTGTGGTACTGGGGATTGAACCTAGGGTCTTCTACCTCCAAGCTACACTCCCAGCCCTATTTTTTATTCTTTATTTTGAAACAGGGTCTCACTAAGCTGCGGAGGAAGTAGCTGAGGCTGGCTACTTAGCCTCCCAGTACTGGGATTACAAGCGTGCGCCACCATGCCCAGCTCCATGTTGGTTTTTAAACCTTGTGGGAAGGCCAGGCAGTCAATAAAAATCTTTGTAGATTTTCCTCTTCTGATAAGATTATTTTACCCTCTCCCCAAAGATTGTTGTTTGAAATTTTAAGTCTTGTTATATACAAGAATTATTTCTCTACTGTTTTAAGGATAGTAATTGATAGTTCTATAAATACCTTACTTTTGTATGGTATCATAATTATAATTTATACAGCATTTCAAGTTCTCTTTTGATAATCAGAAAAATTCTATGTGGAGGATATATTCACTTTGAGGATCTGAGTCAGATACAAGTTATTTGTAGGACTATATAGCTAAAAGAAGAGGAGCCGCCCTGACCTGAGGATTGAAGCCTATGTCTTTTGACTCTTCAGTTCAGTGCTCTTGTACCATAGGCCACTTTAATAGGAAATATACAGTCTTTAAGTAGTTTTAAATAACATTTTTTAAGTGGTATAGTTTCATGTTCAGGGCATTATAAGGAGGCACTTTTCTTTAAAATTATTACCCAGGCTTTTAAAGAAAATGCATCATTACAAACATGCCTTAATTTAGCAATAATGCAGTAGAACATTCAAAACCTATGAACAGGTCAGTTGTATCACAAGCTGAGTTACTGCTTTTCAACAGCAGCCTACTCATAGAGGAAATCTTAGCTGTAACAAAAAATAAAGATAACAGGAATAGTAAAGGACCTATTATTTTGCCTACTGAGAATAGTTTTAGTTTCTAAGTTTAGATACCACAGTATATTTTTAGTGGGTTACCCATGTCCAGTACTGGAATAACTACTAAAAGGATTAAGGCAGAAGCGGGAAGAGTATTAGGGTAGAAGTGAGAGGGAAAATAATACCATTATTGTTTTAATGCCACAACATGTCAAACACTATAAAGTCATTTGAGGCCTGTATTCCCTAAGAGACCTGCGTTCA
>PVJS01014697.1:0-39999 GCA_004027185.1 Glis glis | reverse complement strand
TCTCTCTCTCTCTCTCTCACACACACACACACACACACACACACACACACACACACACGGTCTCAGAAGTTTGTATTCTCAGGAGGGTCTGTTTCTCTGTGGGCCAGCAAATGGTTCCTCCTCCCTTTTGACTCTGTTTTTTTTGTGTGTGTTTGTGGTACTGGGGATTGAACCCAGGGGCGTTCTACCTCCGCGCTACACCCCCGGCCCTATTTTTTATCCTTTATTTTGAAACCGGGTCTCACGAAGTTGCAGAGGGCCTCACTAAGTATCTGAGACTGGCTGCGAACCCGGATCCTCCTGTCTCAGTCTCCCAAGTACTGGGATTACAAGCGTGTGCCACCACGCCCGGCTGACTCTGTTTTAAAGGTGTCTGTCGCCTTCCTGGGTGTCATTAAGTTGTTGTTTTAAGAGGCTGGAGCTGAAGGCGAGGTGGACAGAAAGAGTTGGAGTGACAGTTGTGGAAAGTGTGGCGAGATTACTAATCAAGAGAGCATGTAAATTTCTCTCCCAGGCCTCTGCAGAATCGCTGACATTAAGGCTTTTCCTTTTTTCTTTTCTTTTTTTCCCCCACAGAAACATGAGTCTGGGCGCCAAAGCAGAAATAGCAACAGATAAGCTTTCTTTTCCTCTTAAAAACACTACACGGAAGAACATAGCTCAGATGATCGGCAGCACTGACCCCCAGAGTTCAAAGACGCCAGTGTAAGTCCTTCTCCCTGTGCTCGCAGCGTTCCTAGGTACATGCGGCTGGCACAAAACACCCACCGGCAGGGCCCACGTGTGAGAAATGCACTGTTCCTTGCCCTTTTAAAATGCCATTGAGTTTCTCTTTGGAAGCCCAGGTGTTTCCACTCCCGAGGCAGGTGCAGCCTGGGGCCCAAGAGAGCAGCCCCTCCACGCCCCTCACTTCCTCTACGTCAATCCATGCAGCCCACTGATTATAGACATTCTTGAAATCCTAAAACTTAAGATCAGAAGAGCACTCAGGGTTGTATCTAAGCTTTAGAAGATTCTAGCACAAGAGCCGGGCGTGGTGGCGCACGCTTGTAATCCCAGTACTTTGGGAGGCGGAGACCGGAGGATCCAGGTTTGTGGCCAGCCTCAGCTCGCTCGCTCTCTCTCTCTCTCTCTCTCCTTAGTGAGGCCCTCCGCAACTTCGTGAGACCCGGTTTCAAAATAAAGTATAAAAAAAATAGGGCCGGGAGCGTAGCGCGGAGGTAGAACGCCCCTGCGTTCAATCCCCAGTACTGCAAAAAAAAAAAAAAAAAAAAAAAAAAATTCTAGCACAGAGGAGAGCCCCCTTGGCTTCAGAACAGAACAGAAGCACAGATCTGGGAAAATTCGAGTAGCCAATTTCAAACCATTAACTCCCTTGTGTGCTGAGTTCATCTGCATCTGGATCAAATGTGGTGGACTTGTTCATTTTCAGGGAATTCTGATTATAATGGAAACCCATAAGTTATGATGTCGCTGCAGTATGTAAGTACGTAAAGACTTGCAGCATTATTTGATACAGGGTCAAAAAGAGCAACAAAAACCAGTGGCAGGTGTGCAAAACAACTAAAACCCACTCGTGCCTTTTTTCTCCCAATGCACAGGACGATAGAAAGGATCTACCCATACTACGTGAAGGCCCCCAGCGACTCCAACTCGAAGCCCATAAAGCAGCTTTTGTCTGGTAAGCAGGAGAAGTTGCTCTGGAACCTTTCAAATCTGATTTCTGTCCAACTTCAACAGTTTGTATTTTGAGACTTTATCAAGCTACTTTCCGGTAATCTTTCCCTGTGTGGGAAGAACCATAAAACCTCTGTCTGCGTTCACTAGCCAGAGGAATCATTTAGGCACCTGGGAGCTAGAGTCTTCATTGTCTCTTTCTCGTTGATTGAACAAACCTGATTGGCTTAAATTCACCTTTCCTGACTTGTAGTACTGATTAAACAGTCTGTTTGCTCGTTTGTGTGAGCAACCAGACCTTACAGAGAACTGCCTCCTGCATACTTAAATATGCCGCCCCTCCCAAGTAAGGACAGCAGCAAGATGGCACGAAGCGCCCTAGAATCAGGGCCTCGGTGACCGCGCTTTCCCAATATGACCTTCACAGGAGTGAACTGATATTTCTATTTTCTTTTTTTTTTTTTTTTTTTGCGATACCGGGGATTGAACGCAGGGGCGTTCTACCTCTGCGCTACGCCCCCGGCCCTATTTTTTATACTTCATTTTGAAACCGGGTCTCATGAAGTTGTGGAGGGCCTCACTAAGTAGAGAGAGAGAGAGAGAGATGAGGCTGGCCGTGAACCCGGATCCTCCGGTCTCCGCCTCCCAAAGTACTGGGATTACAAGCGTGCGCCACCACGCCCGGCTGTGAACTGATATTTCTAGATTACAGCCCTGTGACATTTCAGTCAACCACAGACCACGTGAGTGTGTGATGGTGTAGACCATCTAGCCCGGGTGTGTAGCGGGTGACACCGTCCAGGTTTGTGTACACTCTGATGTCTGCACAACGATGCAATTTCCTGACAGTAAATTTCTCAGGACATGTCCTGTTGCTAAAGGATACATGACTGCATTTTTCTTTTTTTTTTTTTTGCGGTATCGGGGATTGAACGCAGGGGTGTTCTACCTCCGCGCTATGCCCCCGGCCCTATTTTTTATACTTTATTTTGAAACCGGGTCTCAAGAAGTTGCAGAAGGCCTCACTAAGGAGATAGAGTGAGAGAGAGAGAGAGAAAGAGAGAGATAGGGAGAGAGATCGAGAGAGCTGAGGCTGGCCGCGAACCCCAGATCCTCCGGTCTCCGCCTCCCAAAGTACTGGGATTACAAGCGTGCGCCACCACGCCCGGCTTATGACTGCATTTTTCTTACTTCATTTGTTTCTATTTTTAGTATACTTTTATTGGTACATTGTAACTACACAGCATGATGAGGTTCGTAGCAATGCACACATCCATGCACACAGCACCTGCCCCTCCCCCTCCTTCCCCATACTGGTTAGTAAGATGAGCCGTGGTACCTTCGTACGTGGACAGAGCATTGTGTGAACTGTCTCCTTCCTGTCCTCCTTTGTCCCCTCCCCACCCCCCTCCCCCAGTCCCCTTCTACTGTTCTACCGGTCTCTCTCCTCATTTATCTGACGTCCCTTTTGTTTCCTATTTTCTCTGGCTTCTACATATGGGAGAAAACGTAAGACCCTTGACTTTCCGAGACTGACTGATCTCATTTAACATATTCTCTAGTTCCATCCATTTCCCTGCCTGCAAATGACATTATTCTGTTCTTCTTTATCGCTGAATAAAATTCCATTGTGTGCATACGCCACGCTTTCTTCATCCGTCCATCTGTTGACAGACACCTAGGTTGGTTCCATAATTTGGCATGACTGTGTTTTAATAATAAAGAACTACTTGAAGCTGGGCGTGGTGGCACACACGTGTGATCCCAGTATTTAGGAGGCTGAGACAGAAGGATTGCAGGTTCGTGGCCAAGCCTCAGAAACTTAGTGAGGCCGTCGACGAGTTAGTGAGACCCTGCTTCACAATAAAAAATAAAATAAGGCTGGGGGGTGTAGCTTGGAGGTAGAATGCCCCTGGGTTCAACCTCTAGTACCAAAAAAACTAGTTGAGTTAGGCGTGGTGGCACACGCCTGTAATCCCAGTACCTGGGAGGCTAAGGCAGGAGGATCACAGGTTCGAGGCTAGCCTCAGCAACTTAGCAAGATCCTGTTTCAAAATAAAAAATAAGAAAGAGCTGGAAATATAGCTCAGAGGTAGAATGCTCCTGGGTTCAATCCCCAGTATAGAAAAAGAAAAATAAACCCTTCTTGATTTAATAACTTGACGTAGCTGGTGCACCGGGTACGGTGAGGGCAGAGTACAACGCAGTCATGCCGCACACGTCCACTCACTGACGGAATGGATCGCTGACAGTCCCTTGGCTTTCCTAGTGCCCTGCCGTTCCTTAGTCTCCTCCATCCGTCCATCCAGCCATCCAGCCATCCATCCATCTGACAGACATTGACTTCCCAGGACCATCCTAGATTCCTATGATCTAAGAATTTACCACAAAGTAACGCCAGTCCTTCCTGAAGTAGGTTCCTCTCCCCACCCACCTCCACTTATCAACGTTTCACTCAGCAAAGCTCAGCCCAAAAGTCACCTACTCTGGGAAGGCCTCCTGGATCACACCAACCAGAAGGGGCCTCTCCAAGCGGACAGGCCTTGACGATGCTGGTCCTATGGCGGTTGTCACGTGACCACAAATGGTGCTCACAGACGTCTTTTCCCATTAAGATGAGGAATATGTACAATTTTGTAACTCCTCCTGGGAGACACTCACCAGATGCGGGTACTGTGGACAGATCAGTCACTTATATCGAGGTCAGCGACGTGGGCCTCTCAGTGTGTATGTGGTGGCTTGGCATCGTACCATAGGTGCTCAGGCGGCGGAGCCTCCACTTCTAGTACCGTGGCTGCTGTGCACATGCGCAGAAGTAACTGACCTCTTTAGCTAAAGATACAAAGGACCTGCACGCCTGGGGCCCAGTCTTGTCTGTTCACGTCCTCCATCTGCCCATACGTCCCTCTCATCCTAGGACCATGCGCCACCCATAGTGGCCGGGATTTGCCATCTGAGAATTGCTGCCATGCGTGGAATCTTAAAACCCTCACGCTGACTTGATTTTGTTTCTCTCCCCCTTCCAGAAAACAATTTCATGAATATCACCATCATTTTGTCCAGAGACAACAGAACTAACTCCAACAGTGAGTGGTGGGTTCTCAACCTGACCGGAAATAGGATCTACAATCAGGAGTCACAGGCCCTGGAGCTGATGGTGTTCAATGATAAAGTCAGCCCTCCCAGCCTGGGCTTCCTGGCTGGCTACGGGTGAGGACCCGTCCAATGATTAACACAAGCATCCGCTTCTGCATCATGAGGCTGAGCCCGTGGAGCCTTCCCCCGGAGAGCTCTCAAACCGCAGAGCTGCAGTATTAACACATACAGATCCTCAACACCAAAATTCCCCAGGCATGCTGGCCACACCTGTGAACCCAGTACTTGGGAGGTTGAGACAGGAGGCTCACAGGTTTGAGGCCAGTCTCAGCAATGTAGCGAGAACCTCAGCAGCTTAGCAAGACCCTATTTCAAAATAAAAAGGACTGGTGTAGCTCAGAGATAGAATGCCCCAGGTTCAATCCTCAGCACTAGGAAAAAAAAAAAACCCAAAGACACCAGAATTTTAGTGTGACTCACAACTCTAGAATCTGGCTTCTTTACCATGTACCTTCTGTTGTGGCCGAGTTACATGCAATTCACATCTGAGTTTGGAAACTGGCATACGGTTGTCACTTTTCTACTTAGATTATGTTGTGCCTTAGCAGACAGATCAACTGCACATCACAGATCTAAGCAAGTCTGAACAATCTCATTATGTTCACGTGCGTAAATCCTAAAATATGCATCCCTCCTGTAAGACACAGGCACAGAATGGTACCTTTTCCAGAGGTAGCCTCACAAAAAAAAAATCACTTTTCACCCAGAGCTTTATCATAAAAATTCATCTCTGAGAAAGACAGGATTGTTAAAGGGAAGAGAGATAGTTTCCAAAAAATATGTATAGTGTGATTGCATTTCTGCCAATATATTATATTTTGCCACATGTGCTTTGGCTAACATGTTCTCTTGACCCTGTGACCTGCCAGATGCGATTTGTCTTGTTCTGTTCTGTTTTTCCCCAGCATCATGGGACTGTACGCTTCAGTTGTCCTTGTGATTGGGAAGTTTGTCCGTGAGTTCTTCAGTGGAATTTCTCACTCCATCATGTTTGAAGAACTCCCAAACGTCGATCGAATCCTGAAGCTGTGTACAGATATTTTTTTAGTGCGAGAGACGGGGGAACTGGAACTTGAGGAAGACCTGTACGCCAAGCTCATTTTCCTGTACCGGTCGCCAGAGACGATGATCAAATGGACCAGAGAGAAAACAAACTGAACCTTAGGACCTGGACTGCAAATTCAGCGACCATTTGAATTTTTTAAAAATGCACAACACTCTCCTAAGAGCTAAGCATTTCTGGTTCGAAAGAAATGGCTTCTCTTCTGGCAGGTGGCTGAAAGGAGCCACGTCCCTTGGGCGGGAAACGCTACCTTGCAGGTGAAGGTGCAGTGGAGGAAGTTATTTGTAATGCCATTTCTCTGAAATCAGGGCTACTTATTTTATGTCTTATTCAACAACGTCTTGCAATCTGATTGACTGTGAAAGAATTGTGCAGAGAAATTGAAAGAAGGAAGAAGGAAACACGGCTGTGTTTTACCCTTTCCTGGAAAAGACTGTGGTGCCCCCGCAACTCTTCCCAGTTGTGGGGAGACTGAGTGAGCCCCGTCAGCACACTCGGCAAAGCGACGGCCACCGGAGGCAGAAACCGCCTGGCCGCGTTTCGAGGGGAAAGACGGAACCCGGGATCCACGACGATGCCATGGAAGGACAAGCCTCGTTCTAAGCAAAAAGATAACATTAGCGATACTCTTACTGCCTTATCGTAACTGAAGACTAATTAAGAAATCTTTCCATTAAACACAGTGACTTCTCAGGAATCATCATCATAATAAAAGCAGCAAAACGAATATGGGGACACCTGCTTTGTGAGGTTCAGTGGTGACCCCCTGAGATGATGGGGACAGTTCTTCTTGGGACGGTTCCTGCTCCTCCTGAAAATCAGAGACGAGACAGGACACTCGGGGCCAGCCGCCAGCCGGAGTGGGACACCTCGACTTTGTAACTCTTCGACGATGGAGGTCACAGTGGCTCTTCGGCCTCTCCCCGCCCCCGACATGATTTCCCCACTTCGATGATTTAAGGCAATGGTTTTTCCAGTATGTGACTTTTTCCTTCCTGTTTTTCAGGTATATCAAAGAGTTTACATATTCCAATTCACATTTTTACATCTGAGACGGGTTTTTTAAGTTCCTAATTATGAAAGAAATATGTATATTGAGCTTGGGGAAATAAAAATGGCCTTTTCTTAAATTATTATCATTGGTAATACAACCTCTTCATGAAATAACAATGTAGCATGGCAAACTTTATGACCGAAATGTAGTTTTCATCCATATTGAAAATGCAGTTTCTGAGAAGAATCATTGAATGGGCTAGAATATGTCAGAAAATGATCCTGTGTAGTTTGGGTTCAGGGCTGACTTCAAATAAAGCACATCTTGCAACGTCATTTAAAGAATATTCTTTATTCTGCCTTTGTTTACACAAAATAGGGAAAGTGGTTCTTTTCAAGAGAACTGTACAAAGTGTTCAACAACCGAGATAAGAGGTCACTTGTTATTGATTTTGTTTTGTTTTCATGTGGGGCCTCGAGATGAATAAGATAAGCAAGGGGACAGCTGGCAGCCAAGTGGCAGCCAAGGAGGGGGCAATTCAGGTAGATGTGAGGCTATGAGGCGGGAGCGTCCAGCGACAGCCACGTCTTCTGACCGGTCTTTGGCACACACTGGTTCTTACACCGGGAAAGCGGGTTGCTTCTGCCCAGGGGGTAAACCCCTTCCATCACTAACAAGGAATTCAAACCACCGAGTGGGACTCTGGGATGACATTCTGATATCCTGACACTCGGAGGAATCACAGTGACTATATCTGGTTGTGTTATTTCTTTTTTAAAAAATTAACAAGAACTTCCAAAAAGGATTTTTCCTTTTAGTTGTTTATGTGTTTGCATTGCTGGGGCTGGGACCCAGGGCCTCCCGCATGCTAGGGTAGATGCTCTTGCATTGAGCTGCAACCCCAACCCGAAGGGGGCATATTGAAGGAAAGCTAGCTGACCTTGGGGGAAGGGCTGGGCTCGTGTGGAAGCCACGCAGGGACCAGGAAGCCTGGTGCTTGCCCAGCCTCGGCTTACTCCAGCCACGTGACCCAGGACCTGAGCTCTAAGCCACACAAACCATACTTCCTCGTGGCAGAATGTAGAATCTTTTTCTTTGATTTATCTAGTTTTTTCAAAAATAATTTTATTGGCACATTGTAATTATACAAAATAGTGAGATTCAAAGTGATACATTTAAGCTGGGCATGTGGTTGCACATGCCTATAACCCCAGTACTGGGGAGACTGAGACAGGAAGATCACAGGTTCGAGGTCAGCCTCAGCAACTTAGCAAAACTCTGAGCAACCTAGCAAGACCTTGTTTCAAAATAAATAATAAATAGGACTGGGAGTGTAGCTTGGAGGTAGAGTAGCCCTGGGTTCAATTCCCAGTACCACAAAAAAATAAAATTAAAAATAAATAAAGAGCCAGGCATGGTGGCGCATGCTTGTAATCCCAGTACTTGGGAGGCTGAGACCGGGGGATCTGGGTTTGTGGCCAGCCTCAGCTACTTAATGAGGCCATCTGCAACTTAGTGAGACCCTGTTTCAAAATAAAGAATAAAAAATAGGGCTGGGGGTGTAGCTCGGAGGTAGAATGCCCCTGGGTTCAATCCCCAGTACCGCAAAAAAATAAATAAATAAATAAAAGAACCCCAAAGTAACACATTCTTATATGCACATATCACATGGTATGTTTCCCTCTGAATTTATCTAGTTTTTAAAAATCCTACAATAAATATGAATTACATATAAAATGTGAAAAAAGAAAAGTGAATTTAAAAGGAGGAAAGGTTTATTTTATTTATTTATTTATTTATTCATTCATTTATTTATTTGTGTGGTACTGGGGATTGAACCCAGAGGTATTCTACCTTTGTACACCCCCAGCCCTTTTTTATGTTTTGTTTTGAAACAGGTCTCACTAGGTTGCTGAGCGTCTTGCTCAGCTGTCCTCTAAACTGCAATTCTCCTGTTTCAGCCTCCCAAGTCCTGGGATTGCAGGATTGTGTGCCAATGGGCCTGGCAGGAAAGGTTTATTTCGGCTCACAGTTCGAGAGTTTCAGTCCATGGTCGGTTGGTCCCATTGCTTATAGGCCAATGGTGAGGTGCAACATCATGGTGGAGACTGCCTGGCGCAGCGAAGATGCGCCTCCAAGGGCACACCCCCAACGACCTAACTTCCTCCCACTAGGCCCTGCCTCCTGAAGGTTCCACCAGCTCCTAGTAGTGGCACAGGCCGGGGACCGCGCCTTCAACACGTGGGCCTTGGGGAGACACCCACGCCAGAGCACAGGGAAGGTTTTTAATGGATTGGAGACACTTCTCCCAAAGTCTTCTCTTCCCCCCACTGTATTTCTACACATTCAGATTTGTAATTATCATTCTTTTGGGTAATGCGGTAAGGAACAGCAACATGAAAGAGAAATTAATGTGTGAGATGGGGAAGGAGATAAGTCCTCACACTGCCAGCCCCGCTCTGCAGTGTCCACAAACCTAAGGTTCTAGGACTCGGGACAAATTCCCACCTCCCTCGGGTCTCCCAGAGCATGTACTGGTCCTGAATATCTGTTCCACAAATGCTTTCAGGGTTACAGCTCTATCATCTCCCCCCCCCAAAAAATTGAGAGGGTTTGAAAAAGCAAGCATTGAGCTAAAACTAAGAGTGAATGTAAATCCTTTGCCCAGTGGTGGGAATTGAAGCTGAATGGCCCAGATTATGACGGGGCAACACGAATGGGACTTGCAGGTGGATGGAAGCAGCTTTGGGCCCGGTGTCCATGCCGTCTGCCCCCTGCAGCGTGGCAAGGAAAGGGTTTGTGCAATGAAGGCCACCTTCACCCGGGACAGGGACGCAGCCACAGCTCCTGTGGACCGTCCCTCTGAAGCAGTGCAGGAGGGCCACCAGGAAACAGGAGAATCTGGCGGGGCGTTGGTGGCGCACGCCTGTAATCCCGTTACTTGGGAGGCTAAGACAGGAGGATCGCAGGTTCAAGGTCAGCCTTAGCAACTTCGCAAGACCCCGTTTCAAAATAAAATAAAATAGGCCTGGAGTGGTTCAGAGGTTTCATGCCCCTGGGTTCCATCTCCAGTAACACAAAAAATAAAATTAAATAAGGAGAAGCTGGGGTTGTGATTTGAGTTTACAAAGAGTGGGGCCACCAGAGTGGGAACTCTGGGAGAGCCAGAGGCTGGCCGAGCTGAGTGCTCAGCTCAGCGGGCTGGGCAGGCTTGGCGTCTGGCACCCAGCCTCGCACCAGCACAACCATGGCTGTTGAAAGGGCAGTTCCCCCGTCTACTGCACCAAGACCAAGCAGGGTAACAGAACCCGGACAGAGGCCCAGTGCAGTCGGGCTGGGAAAGTGGCTGCCATGTTATTTTCCATGATGTACAGGCTCGCGAGGGGTGCCTGTGACAGTGCACCCCGGGGTCATCTGTGCACGCCCTCTCCTCCCTGCAGCCTCTCGGCCCTCTTCGTGTCCCGCTCTTCCTGGCCTTCCATGCTGTTAAGTCCGGTTTCGAATGCTGTTTGGGGGAGGGAGGGCAGCTTCGGGAAAATGCTGCAGAACTGAGTTCAGGTTTCAGAATGGAGAAAGAGGGAGAGAGGCCTTCCGGTGGGTTGAGACCTCGCTCTCGAGCCTTCTCTTCCAGAAGTTTCTGTACCTGCGTAATCTGAGTGATCAGCCCCCAAGGAGAAAGCCTAAGAGGGCAGGGGACTGTGAAAGTGTGTGTCTTAGTGGCACGCCTCCAGGGTGGGCTCATCCTAAAAGAGCCTGTCGCCTCCCCGTAGAGCTCCGCTGGCAGAGGCCATCTTTGCAGGACTCATGAAGCTCTGGGCTCTGAGCTGATTAATGACGCTGATATTTTGGGGTGTAAAGAGGATATTTACCAGACTCCAAAACAAATTCAGAGTCATGCCCAGGGAAACCGAGGACTGCCCGTGAGTTTCAAGGTCACAGAATGTGCCCTGGCCATCAGTGCAGGATTCCTCAATGTGACCACTCCCTCGAAAGTAACTGGAGGGACCTTGAGACAAGTCATCATCCAGCAGGGCCAGTACGCTCCCCCAAATCTCCATGCACCCCAAATACAAAACTCCTTTTATGGAAATACTTCAAGTCGCCCTGGTCCTAAGGCTCCGTCTTTGTCCCAGTGGTCCTACTAAGCTTGCTTCGTGGAAGATGAACGCCACGGTCAAGGATGAAGGTCGCCCAGGCCCACAGATTTAGTCCCCGCTCTGCCAGCCCACTCTAGTCTTGCTTCTTCCTGCTGCTCCAAGAGACTCTGGATTGATAACCCTGTGGCACCTCTGATCCCATCGGCCCAACGCCAGCACCCTGAGTTTTGCCTCCAGAGCCCCCGATCTTGCCTTTCCCTGTGCCCATTAATATTCACTCATCGGGCTGAGGACTCCGCAGAGGCGACGACGTCAAGCGGGCCTCTCCCTGGCGGTCTAACCTCAGCACCCGACCTCTGCGCTGGCACCAGCCATGCTTCCTTCTTTCCCCTGTGGCAGCTCCAGGGTGGTTTAGACCTTGCTCTCCAGCCTTCTCTTCCAGAAGTTTCTGTACCTGCCCACTGCCTAATCATCAGAACCGACAGGAGAGCTTTGAAAAGCTACAGACCCAGAACCCCACGTGGCTCCAATCATGCTGCAGAGCCAGGGCCCAGAAATCACCTCGTCAGTCCCTGGCCAAGCGGAGGCTGCAGGTGGGACAGCTTGTGTAATCAACTGGCTCGAAAACGGAATCACCTCCAGCTCTTGTTAAAGTACTCAGACTTCTAGCCAGGCATGGTGGTCCATGCTTGTAATCCCAGTACTTGGGAGGTGGAGACTGGAGGATCCGGGTTCGTGGCCAGCCTCAGCTACTTGGTGAGGCCCTCCGCAACTTAGTGAGACCCTGTTTCAAAATAAAGAATAAAAAATAGGGCTGGGGGTGTAGCTCGGAAGTAGAATGCCCCTGGGTTCAATCCCCAGTACCACAAAAAAAAAAAAAGTATTTATTTTGGAGGATACTGGGGGTGGAACCCAGGGGCATTCTACCTCCAAGCTACACCTCCAGTACTCCCCCAAAGTACATGAAAAATAAAAGATAAACATCTCCTCCACCTGGTACTGGGATTACAGGTGTGCACCGCCATGCTCAGCCGCTGTTTATCTTATGGAAATTTCTCTGTCCCTGTCTCTCACTGTTTCTGTCTCTTCGTCTCTGTCTCTCTGATCTCTCTGTGTGCCTATCTCTCTGTCTCTGCCACACTCTCTCTGAGCCTGCTCCGTCTGTCCTCCTGCCGTGCAGCACCGGGGGAGGGGTGGATGCTGCAAACCTGCTCACTGGACCCTCTCCTGCAGGACTCAGCCGTGTTTCTGAGACCAGCGCCGCCCTAGAACTTCCTGCAGCAGTAGAAACGCGCTCTGTGAGCACAGTAGGGCAACCAGTGGCTATGCGGGGCTAGTGAGCGTTTGAAATGTGACCAGTGTGACCAAAGCCTTTTCTGGTTCTGGGGATTGAACTCAATGGCATTCTACCTCCGAGCTATACCCCCAGCCTTATTTGTTTGTTTATTTATTTATTTATTTATTTTTAACAGGGTCTTGCTCA
Source organism: Glis glis (assembly GCA_004027185.1). NCBI lineage: Eukaryota > Metazoa > Chordata > Mammalia > Rodentia > Gliridae > Glis > Glis glis. The sequence continues at coordinate 27,529 of PVJS01014697.1, read as the reverse complement.
ATGACTGTGCACTGTCCTTGAACCTGTGATCCTCCTGTCTCTGCCTCCTTTTTTTTTTTTTTGCAGTATTGGGAATTGAACCTAGGGGCATTCTACATCCGAGATACATCCCCAGCCCTATCTTTTTTATTCTTTATTTTGAAAAAGGGTCTCACTAAGTTGCGGAAGGCCTCACTAAGTAGCTGAGGCTGGCCATGAACCTGGATCCTCCTGTCTCAGCCTCCCAAGTACTGGGATTACAAGCATGCGCCACCACGCCCGGCAGTCTCTGCCTCCTGAGTACTGGGATTGCAGCGTGCACTACTGTACCAGCTGACACGTGGCTCTTAGTTGTGGCATCTTGCCAGCAGTTGAACACTGTCACAGTGTTAAGATGCGAAGTTTCTTAGAAGCCAGCGTGGGGACCACTGTCTCCAAACCAATCCAAACAGGCCTTTCGTCTTGACTCTTCCTAAGCCTCAGAAACTGAGCCACTGCGGATGATTCCACGAAGGAGTCCCCGGAAGTGCGAGCCCAGTGGATAGCTGATTAGGAAGGACTATTGTGGGTCAGCGAAGCCAAGAGATGGATGGTGAAATACACCCACCTGTGGGAGATGACAGGTGTTCGCGTGTGGATGTGTGTGTGACATTTTGAGTGAGGAGACTGCTGAGGAAGTTGAACAAAGCAACTTAACTAGGAATCCACCCAGCACGAGGTGCTGTCTCCACAGCACTCCAAACCCCGGCCTCGCTGTGGAGTCACAGTGCACATGACCTGAGTCCTGAAGTTAAAACATGTGTCAGCTGCCTCTGTGACAGTCTAACTCTGCTCAGTGACATTTATAAAGCATCCTTAAATAAAATCATATTTTGACACATGCCTGTAATCCCAGGACTTGGGAGGCTGAGGCAGGAGGGTCACAGGTTGAAGGCCAGCGCAAGGTAACTTAGTGAGACCGTTTCCAAATAAAAAGGGTGTGGCTCAGGGGCAGAGCACCCCAGTACCCCCCAACACACATTTAGTCAAATCCTACTTACTATTTGCCTAATCCACAAGAAAATGAGCAGTTGAACTGAACCGAAATCACACTGAAAAGGGGAAAGGCTGGTTCGATGTTGAACAAAAGTCTTTCAAACAGGAGATTCTGCGAGGGATCAATGCAGTAAACTCCTGCGATGCTGGCTGCCCACACTGCCGAGGTTCAGTGCGGATAACCCAGGGCAGACTGCTCTTGCCTTCAATGGTGGAGTCTAAATTCCAGAGAAGGGGAGAGGTCCCCGAGGAGCAGACACTGCGGCCAGACAGGGCTTGGGGATGGTAATCTGAGATGAGGGGAAGCACCGGAGGGTTAGGGGACTTCATCCGATGGATTTTTGGTTTGGTTTCTTTGAGACAAGGGTTGGTCTCAGTCCTGGGCTCAAGTAATCCTCCCGCCCCAGCCTCGCCACGCCCGGAGATAAACGAGAACATCAAGCCAACTGTAGCAGAGGCTAGGGATGCGGGAGGAGGCAGGAGCCCGGCAGGAGGCTGGAGAGCAGCCCAGGTGAAGGCCCGGGGAGTCCAGAGGACAGGGGGATACCGGCCACGAGAAGACAGGAAGTGGAGTTTCCCAAGCTCTGTGCAGGCAAGTGAGTGGTGCTGCCATTAACTGAAGAAGGGCCCTGGGGAGGACGGATGGCAGTCAAGAGTTCCCTTGGGGCCGCTGGGAGGGGAAGCCACAGGTGGACAGCTGTGGGGAGGATGGACTTGGTGACGGTGACACAGCCGCTGTACTTCCCCAAGGTGACCACAGCTGCATCTCCAGCCCCACCTGTCCTCTCAGGATGGGGCCTCCTGTCCCCTGAACCTGGGCGGGCTCGGTACTGCACAGCTAGTGGGGTACGTAGGACAGGACGCTGCGCAGTTCTTAAGGCGAGCATAACATGGGAGTGGGAGCCCTTCACAGGGCAGGAGCCCTTTACGAGGGGTGCCTCCCAGCATACGCTCTTCAAAATGGGTGAGCGGAGCGGGCATGGTGGCACATGCCCGGAATTCCAGCACTTGAGAGGCTCGGGCAGGAGGATCACAAGTTTCGGACCAGTGTGCACTGCTTTAGCAAGACCCTGATTCAGAATAAAATCTTTAAAAAAGAGATAGGGGTGTAGCTTAGAGGTAGAACACCCCTGGGTTCATTCCCTACTACCATAAATAAATAAATAAATAATGAATGGATAAATAAATACTGATGATTTGAGCCAGGCGTGGAGGCACACATCTCTAATCCAAGTACTTGGGAAGCTGAGACAGGAGGATTGAATGTTAGATGCCAGCTTCAGCAACTTACTGAGACCCTCAGTCATTTAACAAGACCCTGTTTGAAAATCAAAAGCTAAAAAGGGCTGGGGGTGTAGCTTGGAGGTAGAATGCCCCTGGGTTCAATCCCAGTACCGCAAAAATTTTTGATACTGGGACTGAACCCAGGGGCATTCTACCTCCAAGCTATACCCCCAGCCCTATTTTATTATTTTGAAACAGGGTCTCGCTAGGTTGCTAAGAGTCTCACTACTTGCCAAGTCTGTCCTAGAACCTGTGATCCTCCTGTCTCAACCTCCCAAGTTCTGGGATTATAGCCGTGCGCCACCACACCTCACCAAAAATAATTTAAAAATAATAAAAAGGCCGGGGGTGTAGCTCAGAGGTAGAATGCCCCTGGGTTCAATCCCCAGTACTGAAATAACCCCCCTCCCCAAACACCCCGATTATTCACATTCCTTATTAAGGGGGGGCTGGATGAAATTGTTTTCCATCTCAGATGACAGGAAACAGAGAAGCAGCGCAAACGGCATGTCCCTCGGGAAATCTTAACACTGAAAACATTCAGAGAAAGTTAATCCTCTGGATTTGTTTAATCACCTGAAGATGAGTGTCGGGCAAACATGGTGATGTGTGAAATCCCTGGACATGTGGAACAGAGCAAAATCCTCCAAAAGTGGACGCCACCCACAGAGCGAGTGGCCAGATGCTCGAGGACACAGCGGAGCGTGCAGGCTGGCGCCGCTTCTCCTCTCCTAGGCCCACAGGCCACTGGGACCAGGCGGATGGAATGGGCAGCTTGCTGCTGTGTGCCATCCTCCTGGGTTGCTGTCCCCTGCTCTACGAGTGGAGGTCTTGGAGCAGAGCTTAACGAGACCTTGTAAAAAAAAAAAAAAAAGCCAGAGATGTAGTTCAGTGGTATAGTGCCCTTGGGTTCAATCCCCAGTTCCATTAAAAAAAAAAGTTAGTCAGGAAGGACCATGTTATGCTGCAGTAACAACCTCCAAATCTCTAGTTTAAAATAACAGGTTTGAGCCAGGCTTGGTGGCACACGCTTGTAATCCCAGTACTTGGGAGGCTGAGACAGGAGGATCCGGGTTCACGGCCAGCCTCAGCTACTTAGTGAGGCCCTCTGCAACTTACTGAGACCCTGTTTCAAAATAAAGAACAAAAAAATAGGGCCGGGGTGTAGCTCGGAGGTAGAATGTCCCTGGGTTCAATCCCCAGTACCACACACACAAAAAAAGTTGAAAGCTCAATTTACTCTATGTGTAAGTTGGACTTGTTAGTTGAGTGCTTATAAAGATTGGCAAAGTTATAGCCGCTTGTGGTACACACCTGTAATCCCAGTGCTTGGGGGGCTGATACAGGAGGATCACAGGTTGGAGCCCAGCCTCAACAACTTAGCAAGGCCCTCCGCAACTTAGTGAAACCCTGTTTCAAAATAAAAAATAAAATATGGCTGGGGGTGTGGCTTGGAGGTAGAATGTCCCTGGATTCAATCCCCAGTACAAAAAAAGATTTGGAAAGTTAAATTTTAAGACTGCCCAAATTAAGCCCCTTAGGGGAATTAGACATAAAAAAAATCTGTAGATGTAATTTAAGTTCTATGGGGATTTAATTAGCCAAGTTTGTTTAAAGAGCTAATTATTTAAAGTTTTAATATTCATTGAATATTAATTAAAAGCCATGTAAGTTTTTTCCATGCACAAAAGTCACCTGGTGGTGTACACACACACACACACACACACACACACACACACACGAATGCAAGGTTTACTCTCCTTTATCAAAACTGATGTTTGTCTCAGTTCTTTTTCAAGACATTTTTAATATCCTTAAGTTTAACTCATCAAGTTAAAATCAATACAGAGTTTCTTGTTTTGTTTTTGTGGTACTAGAGATTGAACCCAGAGGCATTCTACCTCTGAGCTACACCCCTAGCCCTAATGTTTTTATTTTGAAACAGGATCTTGGTAAGTTGCCGGGGCTGGCTACAACACTGCGATCCTCCTTTTATGGCCCTCCAAGTACTGGGATGACAGGCACGCGCCACAGGCATGCCCGGCTAGTGGGGAGCGTCTTATTGGTACCAGCCGTATGAACGCAGTGGTGGGGGGCAGGGGAGATGGATTTGTTTGTCCCCCCACAGCCACCTCATCTTACTGCCACAAATGCCACCGTGGCCACAAAGCACACTTAGAGCGCTCCAGTGCCCGAGGGAGACGCAAACTGCACTAGGACCAAGTGCTCCTCCTTCCGGATTTCCACTCCAGCTTCTCCTGAATCTAGTTCTCAAATGACACTGTCAGCTCCCACTCTGTGACACAGCAGGGTACACTGCACAGTAATCACCCCACGATGTCTAACTGGTATAGGTAAATCCAGCGGCAACCGAGGTGCCAGTTCTGCGTCACTGCAAACAATCGGCTCGCTGTGGCTTTCTCAGTCTTCTGGAAGGTGTATGAACTAGTCTTACATCTCACTAGGTAGCAGACGCCACGGCAGTATTACAGTAACTGAATGACTGATATTTTCTCTCTTTTTTTTTTGGCGGTACTGGGGATGGAACCCAGGTGCATTCTACCTCCGAGCTACACCCCCAGCCCTATTTTTTTATTCTTTATTTTGAAACAGGGTCTCACGAAGTTACGGAGGGCCTCACTAAGTAGCTGAGGCTAGCCATGAACCCGGATCCTCGGGTCTCAGCCTTCCAAGTACTGGGATTACAAGCATGCGCCACCATGCCCAGCTGACTGATATTTTAAAAAGCTCAAATAGTTTAAAGTAACTCCCAAAAGTATCGGATTCCTGAAAAACAAAAAATACAATCAAAGATAAAGAAAATACTGTTCTTATAAAATGTAGGTGAAATTATACAAATAATTAAAGAGAATGTGCCCTTGGAAAAAAGGAAATAAACAAGCAAAACAATAATCACATATATATATAGTTTCAGGTTTTATTTTGATAATTATCTTCTTATAGAAGCAATAATCTGTATTTCCATAACATGTAATTTTACTCATCAAAGAGCTGGAAAAAATAGGAATAATGCACAGATTCCATACACAAATACCATACTCTGCATATTTACAATAAGTTCAATATATTAAATGTACTCTGTAGACTGACTCACTAAATAGCACAACGCTGAGCACTGGAGTCGGAGCACGTCATGCACTTCACTCTGGTAGAGAGAGGACACTAGAGTTCTGGGAAACAAGTTTTCTTGTTGTAAACACCACGTTTTCCACTTCTGACTATATTCTCGGGGTGAAAGACTCAGGCAAGTGGAAAAACAGCATGTACGAACGCTCCCGACTAGACACCACAGAACACCCTGGCTTCGAAGGCCCGCCTGCGAGTCCTACGTATTTGCTCCGGTGTGTGTGTAACTTGGGATTGAACCCAGGGGCGGTCTACTTCTGAGCTACGCCCCCCGCCCTTCGTGTTTTTCCTTTTGGAAACGGGGTCTCACTAAGTTGCTGAGGCTGGTCTCGAACCTGCAGTCCTGTCTGGCCTCCCACGTCCCGGGACTACAGGTGCGCATCTGTTCTTAAAGGGGCAGGAGCAGGCGAAGGAGCTGCGCTCGCCTCAAGTCCTTCCACTGCTACAGAATGCACTGGATCATTCCTCTTTTCAGTTCTCAGTATGGAAGCAGAATAAAACTAAAATCCCCCCAAGGCTATGAGTAATAATATTTATAATCTAAAGTACCCTTGAGTAACTGCCAAACAGATTTAAACAGATGACTAATTAGCCCAAATGAGTATTACTATAGGGCTCGAAAAGTCTCTGACTGGATCTACAGAGTACACACAGCAAGGCGGGATCTTTAGATCTAACTGTCTAAACCCAGCTTTATCCAGAGTGTTCATCTCAGTGCCGTGAATGAACGGGAGCTGCCACCTGCTGGACCGATGTTGTAACTTCAGGGGAAACCGGAAGTTCACCAGCACTCTACATCCGACCTACAGTAGACACTGTGCACCCACAGCCTGCTCAGGCACCCCGCCTGAGGAGGGCGCCCTTCCCTCCCAGCGCTGCCAGAGAACCCTGGCCGAAGTCCTGTGAGCCTCCTAGTGTTTTCAGGAAGTCTAGCAAATAAGGTGCGACTCCAGAGAGACGCGTGCGCGGGCAGGAAGCTCTTGGGCAGCGGCACCTGCTGGGCGCAGCTACTGCACTCCACGGCCTCCTCCTAACTGTGGCCTCTGGGGCGGGTCTGAGCCCCATGGGTGAAGAGGGAATGCTTCACAGTGACACTTCAGGAAGCGCAACACGGGCAGCCGGTGCTCTCACAGGCCTTTCAAAACCAGTTCTCCTGTCTCAGCTACATTTTTGTAGTATACAGTATTTTCCATGTCAAGTAACAGTTGATCTAGCTGCAACTCTAAATGAGTCAGAAATTATTTTGGAGGGAGGAAATGTATGTAGACTAGACTGATGGAAATGTCGCCTTTCTCCTCGAATGCATGTAAAACGTCTTCACGAGCTCCCATTTGGTCGAGGGCCAAGTAGGTCGGAGACAACTGCTGTTTTTTTTTAAGATGGAAGAAATGCTCATACTTCAGAGAGGACTACAAACATTTACAGAATCATTTTAACATGATACCTTTGGAATTGTGTAAAGCTGCATATAAAAGCTTACATGCACCTTTTATTGGGCAAAATAATATTGTAAAGCTCAAAATATCTTCTGTTCCAATCTTGTCTCTGATTTAAATGTATTTACTATCAAGGGGGATATATTTCCTTTTTTCCCAAACAAAATCACTTTTACCGGTAAACATCACTTTAGCAGCAATATTAAATAAAATGCAAATAAAATTCACTGACAATAAATTACGAGAACTTGAAAGAACATCGATGCCTGCTGCTCCACTTACTTAGGGGATCATCTGTCTAGGACCAGGCTTGTAAAGTTTTAAGTCAACTGTATTAAAGTGTGACAACACACTTTCTGCCAATGCTCTTCTAATAGAAAAGGAAAAAGTTGCTTCACAGGTGGCAGAAACGATGCTGCTTTGGGAAAGGATAACTAAAAGTTAGTCTTAAGCATTCAAAATCGTGACCTCAATGACGCAGAGACCCTTAAAGGAGCCCAAAGTCCATGAACACGAAACGTCAGGACTGTCCGTTTCTTCTGACTAGCACAGCCCTCCCGAGTACTCGTCGTCCTCCTCCTCTGCAGCCGCGGTGCTGGCGCCATCGGCCTTGGCCTGGGGCGTGGCTGGCGATTTCTTCTTTATTCCCCCTCCTGGAACCACCAAGGTCAGGCCCAGCTTGGCGTACTGTCAATGATAAAACACACACTTAAAGCTGGGAGACCAGACCCGACCCAGGACTCTTCGCAACGGCTAGCTGGGGAAGGACAGAGCCTGGCCCGCTCCCACCAACAGCAACGTCACTGTTTAGATGGAAGACGGATGACTAGTGACCACGTGTGATGGGCGCAGGACTGCAAAAACATCGGCCGCGTGCCCCACTGGGAACTGAGATCATCTGCACAGAGTTGGGGGCAAACTGTTTTAAATATATACAAATTTACATATAAATATATAAAAGGCATTATGTAAGATTTATCTAGAAAAGAAGTGGTTTCTCTACGTATGTCATTATAAAAAAACTGAAAGTCTTAAACTGATCTGATACTGTGACGGGACTCCAAAGTTGCGGATGGAATAAACTGGAGCTCACAAACCCACTGAGCTAGGGAAACGAGAGGAGAGTCCCAGCAAGGCCTCACTCGGGGTGAGCGCCGGGTGCGGCACGCCCACACTGACAAGCCACCGAGGCTCAGAGACGGTCAGTGAATGACCTGCGATGCAGAGCTCCAAAGTGGTGCCACGGGTTGACTGACTCTCAAAAGCCCTCGTTCAGACAGAGCCCCGGTGCGACTTCATAAGCTCAGAAACAAGAGAGGACGAGCCGAGACAGGAGGCTGAATTTAAAAACATGCATGTGGCCACCACAACTAGACAGGACGGCAAACGGCTGTAAGCCCACGCCTGACATCCGAATTATCCTCTCCCACGGACAAGACCAACGGGACCGGTCGGTCCCTTCCTGAGTGACACACTGCGGTGGAAACAGACAATGCCACGACAGGAAAGCCTCTGCCCTTGAGGGAAGGAGGGCGGCGCAGCCACTCACGTCGTTGTCCATGTACTTGAAGAGGGGCGAGTTGCAGACCTCGGACACCTGGTCTTGGTCCTGCTGGTCATAGCCCTCGAGCAGCTGTTCCAGCGCTGCGCAGTCCTCGCTGCCATTGAAGCCCGGGATGCTAGGCAGCAGAGAGCACGCTTCAGCTTTCCCGGGGGAGAGCGCCCCACGGTGCTCCCGCCCCAGCAGAGGGCAGACAGCCTGCAACGTCCTGACTGTTGCAAAAGCCAGGGGTGCAGCTGGCGCCTGGTGGGGAGGCCAGGACGCTGCCGACCACCCTGCACGCACAGGGCCGCCCCAAGTCAATGCCCATCACCCCCCACGGGAAGGCCCCTCATTCTCATCTTGCAACACACAATCTGAGAACTTTCCTGCTTTCTTTGTCGTTGTTCTTTGTTTCTTAGAAGGAAATATAACATGACTAAAGCCACTCACGCCCACGGAGACCCCCATGAGAAAAACACGGGCAAGAAAACAGCTTGTGGGACGCCAACTGCCCGAGGTGAGGTGGCGCTCGAGGGCTCCCCCAGGAAGAGCGGGAAGCATTTTCATGACCACAAAAGTGTCTAAGCCACAGCCTGAGCTTAGACCACAAACATCAACATGCAAATCAAGACAGCCACGTGGGCTCCTTACCTGTAGCTCTCCCGGACACACCTCTCTGCGGCCACATAGTCGTTTCGATGCAGATGAACAAGGACTTGAGCGATTGTTTTCTACAACAAAAGAGGATTGTGGTCCAAAAGGGTACCGATTGCATCCAGTCAACTTCCTGGCAGTAGTGAAAGCACCGGAATCTAACTTTCAGAGTCTTGGTTTGTGTAGAGATTTACAAACTCTGCAGTAACTTCCATGGACAACTGAGAGAAAGGATGCTAGACCAGACCTCTGAGACGCTGATGTGCGCAGGAGCTGCGGGGACACTGGTGGAATGAAGACCTGGGCTGGGCAGCCTGAGCTGGCCTGGGACTGTCATTTCCCCGCCCAGGTGCTGTGGACTGCTGGTCTGAGGGCCACACTGCGACCCAGAAACCTCAGGGCACAACCACCACACGTTTCAAAGGGAATTTCTTTCAGCTAGCTATATAATGTCGAAAAGGGAGTCAAACAGGAGGGGGGCCCACTATTTCTACAATTATTCTTTGGAATTCTTAATAAAGATACAAGGAAAAAGTATGAATGAAAACTTTCCATTAACAGAAACGATGATACTACTTACAAGTGGACAAACGCACAGTAAGAGCAAGGATATGGCGGGTACACTGACTGGCAGGCAGCTCCGCACAGAGCGTTCTAAATCTGGTTTCTCCATCCTTTTCTGATCTTAAGTTCAGGGAGACTTTCTTTTGTCATCTCCATTATGAGACTAGGCCTATGCAGCATTTTATTTTATATACTGTATCTAGTCCTCAAATCCCCATTTAGTTCCTTTTGTTTCTATAAAGTCACAATTTCTTCTTTTCCCTTCCTTCCCTGCGTTCACCTTGACCTCACGCGCAGTCCGAGAAGCTGCCTCAGGGTCTGCAGGTGCTCCTTCCAACACCCGGGTCACCGCGGGGTGGGCACGCGCCCTGCTCTGCATGGGGCACCCAGGCTCCTGGCGTCCGTGAAGGGCACGCTGCACAGACTCCGCGTGGCTCCCGGGGAGCATGGAGCTCCCATCAGGTGACGCTCACCTCCTGAGGGTGGCTGCACACTGCACCTCGCTTCCAATCCTTGCTCCACTGCTTTGGCTCCGCCCCACCCTGATCCCTTGCAGGTGCGGGGCTGGACGTGGTGTCTTACCTCAGTTCACTGGCGTGCCTACTCTGGGGCCTCATGTGCGCTCAGGGCGACCCTCTGCCCTCTGCCCTTTGCCCTCTCCCCTCTCCCACCCGCTCTGGGGTTCCTCCTTGCTCTCCTGGCTCCTCTTCCCAGGGCCTCGGGTCGGACACGCCTGGGCTTCTTTGAGTTTTTCTGCTTGAACCAGCATCACAGCTGTAGCCCCACAACAGGACTCGCGCGGGATCAGTGCCAGGGGAGCAGAGAGGAAAGAGCGGCCTCCATGTCCTCTGCTCGGAGCCAGGGTTTCTTCTGAGCGTCACCACTGTCGCTCTGTAACCCGCAGAGCAACGCCACGGGAGGGAAGCCTCGGACCCCGCCTCCGCTGCTGCGCCTCCACAGTCCGCCTGTTCTTATTAATTTCTCAGAGGCCACGGGTAGTTGCTTTCTGTGCTGTATTCGGTAGTTTGGGTGGTTATAAGCAAGAGAGAGAGACTGCACTGGCTTCTCCCTCTGGGTCAGAAGCCCATGGCTGGGGGACGCGGAGGGACAAGCGTCCAGTGCTGTGTGCGCGTCTGTTTCTATCTTTGAAGCTCGCTAGGATGAACAATTACAATGCACCAGAAAAAGTATTTTAAAAAGAGAAACAGAAGCCCATAGCATTGTATTTATGGAAACATACAAATACCTAAGCAATGTCCTTGTATACCAATGTGAAAAATAAGCTAAGGTAAAACCAAAAACAAGCACTTTGAAAGAATACCTTATAACAAGTTGGGTAATTCTCAATTTCCTTATAGATATTCTTTTCTTTCTGAATGGAGAGTGCCGCCTCATCAAATCTGAAGACAAAACAAAGAAGTGTAAACAAGGCAGGTCCGCGTGTCCGCGGCAGAGGTGGCCTTGAGACACGCGGCAGAGGTGGCCTTGAGACACACGATGTCACAGGCTGGGGGACAGTGTTGACAGAGGACAGGCATTCTACCAGCGTCTCCGGCCTGGGGAACGCCCGCCTCTCCTCCTCTGGGTGTCAGGCTGGGACACAGGCAAAGGAAGCAAAGGGGGTTCGAATGGATCATCCATTAATAGCGTCTCAGGAATTCAACGACCCGCTTTGTGAAATGCATTCGAGACCACCTTGGAGCCCACCACCCGGGCTCCTTCCTTGTGGTTGAAAGAACTCGCAGGTGCCCAGGAGCACCCGCTCCCCGCCGCCCCGCACCCCTCGCACACTCCCTGCTGCCTCTGCAGCCTCGACATTCACCGGTTCCTTCTGCCCTTGCATCTCCTCTCTTCCATGTCACCACGGGCAGAATGAAGAGAAGAAAAATCCCCCCCAGCCCTCCCAGCCCCTTAGGAGCTCCAGACCTAATTCCATCAAACCGTAACCAGATCCTCGTCTCCCTGTAAAATTGTATCATACTCCAAATTTCAGCACCTAATTCACGCCTGGTGGATTCTGCAGGCTGCACGCACTTCTCCCGTCCCATGATCAGCCCGAGCCACGGGCACCGCGCCCAGGGCCTTGGCTTTGAGATTTCACACAACCCCACAGCCGAGTAAGACGAGACACTGCCCGGCTAGGACACACGGGGAGAGGGGGTGCTGTGACCCAGGATGAACACGACAATGCCACCCAATGTGCTCTATTGTTTCTGCATGTTAATTAACTTTAAAAATAGCTGTACGTGTGTATATACCCAGAGGCTTGACTGACGGTATCACTGCGACTCAGATTATGAGTTAAACCAAGTTTCTGTGGGCTCTGCCCTGGCAAAATTTAATTTTGCTTCATGATTTCAAATAAAAGTCCTAATTTTAAAAGTTAATTAAAATTTCTATTCCATTCCAACAAAAAAAACTAATCATGAACAGAAGGTCCTATAAATAAAAGAGTAGATCAAAATGAGAATGTTTAATGGTTAACTCTGGGTTAATTTATTGTGATGTTACACTAAACATGTTTGACTTATATTTTAGAATCCACATTCTTCATGAAGAAAAAATTTAGTTCAGTCTCAGAAAGGGATCAATAAATTCATCAGTCATTTTTATTAATTCCTTATAAGGAATTAAATATAAAAAAAAATTTTGTCCTCGCACAGAGTCAGAGCACGACAGGGACACGGGACGGTGTGGAAGGACGTACCTGCGTCCTCGCACTAGCAGCCTTGAGGCTTTTCCCAGCAATTCAACTGCCTGCCGGAGGCGCTCTTCATTCTGAAGGAATCAAAAAAAGGAAGGGTTGGCTGCTTTACTGTGGAAGTCTTCTCAGCCCTCAGTAATAACTAAGAAGTAACGGCACGGGATCGGGGGTGCCAAAGCTGCTAGTCCATTTCACTACTCTCTATCAGAAAAAAAGGAACAGAGTGGGGACGTGAGCTCGGAAAAGCTTGAAAAAGCAGCCACTGCATCTTTGTTTTCCTACGTGTTATAAATCTAAACATTCTAAGTAATTAAAGGAAGGAAGAGTGGGACTTACCTCGAACACATTAGCTGTCTGCTGATATAACTGCACAGCCTTGTCTGGATCTACATTTTCTATAAGCCTAAATTAGATGAGAGAGAGACTGCCTTACATGAGGAGTAGGAATTTTGCTTTTCAAAGGACGTTACTAAAACAAAGCCCTGTGGTTCTCCGAGAGCCCCGCACACTCACTTGCCGGCGCGCTCCAGCGCCATGGCCGCCGTGTCGGGGGTGCCGTTCTCCAGGTACATCATGCTGGCTTTCTCGATCAGGTGAACGGCCTCCGGGAGCTTCTGCATCTCCTTTAGACAAAGCACGCAGCACAGATCAGAAGACGCATCAACTTAGGAAACGCAGACTTCATAATCAGAAAGCCAATTCTTTTCTCCCTAATTCATGAGATGAAATGACTCAAAAACATTATACAACAAACATATTTGAAATGGAATGCCTTTACATGGTCATATGCCACGTGAAACTTCATCTAGCCAAATCGGAAATGTGCCAGTTCATTTCCACACACAGTTCGACACGTCACAGACTCTCAGTAAAACTATGCAAACAGTAGAAATCAAATCTTGCTCTTCATCCTTCTCTAAGCATCTGCAACTCTCTCAACACTTGTGAGTCCCTACTGTGTACGAGGCTTATGCTGAAGATCTGGAGCCGGAGGCCCGAGAGCTGTATCCTATCTCCAAGTGCATTTTGCGTCAACCATCATTTTCCTTAAATCAGACGCTTTAATGAATGAGGATTCTGTTTTATGGCTTCCTTTAAAAAAACATCAAAAGCTATGGCAATGGCAGGCTTGCAGTCTCACGTGACTGACGGGCCAGGCTGAGTGGCAGCTGTCCCTGGTAGAAGAGGCATGCTGCCTCCTGGAACTGGGGGCACGTCTCCCCCACACGCCCCACTGCCTCATTCATTCAGTTACTCACCTGGGCCCTAAATCCTGCCGAGTGTGCACCCCCCCCCAGGATGACTGTCATCGACAGAATAAATTCTGTATCTTACTATTACTCTGTAAGTCTAGTCTAGGATCTTGTGATTCTGATAGTTCCAAATCAAAAATTTAAAAAATAAAAAACTGAAAAAAGAAATCATTGAAAAGCCAGATGTAAAGTTTGCAGGAGCTATCTGCTAGGGCTGACGCGCTGTATCTCCGAGAAGGCTTCAGTGACACCTCGGGGGTTGTTTTCGAACCTGCCTGCTCAGTCTCTGGCTCAGCTGACAGGTTCATTAGGGTACCCCTAGCAAAAACCGCTGGTCTCGCTCTTAGCAAAACACCATTCTTTTACTATTTAGCTATGGAGACTAACGAGACAGACTGAAAGACACCATGAAATAAAGCTGCTACCATTTACTCAAGTGGTATGCTATTTTAATATATCCCAAATCTTATGAAAAAAAGAAAACCCTATTTTTGTTATAGATACCAAAGTTCAATTAATGAAAGAATCCAAGTCTTTGGATTGGTATGGTTAAGACTATTTAAGAAAACAGGGGAGGTAAACCAAATGAAATCTACTTCACCCACTTTGGTCCTAAGGGGCCTGTCCATTTATCACACACTGATCATCTACCCTAGAGAAGGGTCTGGGGATGAGAAGCGTAACACAGGCGCACAAAGCGGTGACGACGGCAGAAGGCGGCCCGAAGGAAGTGCTGTCTGAGACCTGCGTTTAAAAATTAACAACAACTTCTCCCTGCTTTTGCATCAGCTCAAGTGAGCCTGGGAATGACCGAGGTCCAGCACAACACTGATACTTCTCCATAAGAAATCCCAGGCTGCCTACTTAAAAGCAATACCACTCTCCATAAATATGCTACTTCCAGTGGCTTGTGAGAATGACAAGGTTCTAGCACCGCTGTACTAAGAGAGGATAGCCTAATAATAGGTAGGAGGTACACTGAGACTACAACAGCCACCGGGAGCTTTCTAGTTCTCAAGGGAAACAGACAAGAGCCAGAACACATCCCTGGCTCCTTTAGCTGTTAAGAGTAATTTTAGTTGCTAAGGAACTACTGCTAATAATCGAACTTGCATCACCAATATCAACATACCTGCTTGTTTGGCCAGAAAAGCTTTGTTTCAATGGCTATGTTAGAGTTTATCATAAGGAAGCAACATAACTTAAACATGTTCCTATTATAAAAAATTTAAGCCGGGCACGGTGGTGCACGCTTGTAATCCCAGTACTTGGGAGGCTGAGACCAAAGGATCCAGGTTCGCGGCCAGCCTCAGCTACTTAGTGAGGGCCCTCCGCAACTTAGTGAGACTGTTTCAAAATAAAGGATAAAAAAGAGGACTGGGGTGTAGCTCGGAGGTAGAATGCCCCTGGGTTCAATCCGCAAAAAAAAAATTTAAATAATTACCATTCTTTTTAATAAAATGCTTATGCCAAAATATGTGTTCTCTATTTCTTTATGATCATTTCACGGAATTGGAATTCCAGGGTGAAAGGCTTCAAAACTTTTAAACTAAGCATGCTAACAGCTATTACTAACGTTCCTCAATCTTTCCAGTATTTCTAAATGTTCTTTCTGAGTACGCATTCATTGAAGAAGAGCCAGTTAACATTATAAAGTCATAGAAAACAAAAGCTTTATTGAAGCGTAAGTTCTTAAAACAAAGCTTTAGGAACTTTAATTCAAAAGAACTTTTATGGTATTTGAAAACACATAAAAATGGAAAGGAAAATATCTCACTTTAGTTGCTACCTGGCGTACTTTGAGTCACTGTTATAAAGTAGTACTTCCTATCTCACCACAGCAGGATATTAATTCCTAACCTGCTCTTAAGAAGTGGAAATACAGCACATTGGTCAAAATATTCCACTCATAAAACAGCAGGAACGCAGCAACAGCTGAAGTCTGTTCTCTTTGCTGCCAAATGATACTTACAAAATTAAGAAAAACTCTTCTTTCTATAATCCATGAGTAACAAAAACATGCTTTATAAAAGTCTCAAGCTCTCCCGTATAGGGACACCTCCCATCCCACTCTGTACTGTCACTACAGAGCTCAGGCCCCTGCTGCGCTTGGTGCTGTCCATACATCTTCCCTCAGCGCCCCCTACCGGAAGACACACAGAACGCACTCTCCAGTCTAATTAGTGTTACCCTGGACAGGAAGTCTGAGCTCAGCAACTCTTGGTTTATGGTGAGGAAACTTTCCAACCTCAACAGAAATTCTGCTTTTCCACCTCGTGGTTGTTCATTTTATCTACACAACAGTTTGGGAACGACAATGTTACTGACCTTCAGCATCATGCCAGCTTGCTCATAAGCTCTGCGGAGAGAACACAATGGCTCTGATGAGACTTTACGAAGGGAGAGGGGCTCGTGGCGAAGGCACTGCCGGCGGGAGGGCGAGTCCCGTGAACACTGGCGTGGGCTCCACACACCAATTCTGGCTTGGATCACCACCGCCATCACTTCTTTTATTTCATGGGCAAGAATGCCTTATATTTGAGTTGAAGAAATTTTATTTTGCCGATGCAAGATTAAGTAAGGCTCGGAAAGGTTAAATGACAAACCTAAGTCTAAGTTTCAAAACAAACACTCTCCACAGAAGCAAGAGAAAGTCTGCTTCTCTTCCACGGGAACTACTATCAAGAAAGAGAAAAAAGGGATTCGAACTCACTTGCTTTTTCATAGGCTAATGAACAAAAAAGTCCTGAAAATGTTATGCTGAATTTAATTTAAACACATATCATATAGTTGGAAGTGACATCAGTCTTTAACATTGAGTTAAAGATTGAAGCAAATGGAAATAACTGTTTATTAAATTAATACAAAATAATTCACCATTTACAATATACCTTGGATAAAATGTTCCTGCCTATAAAAAAAAGCAGCAATTTTTTTTTGGTACTGGGGACTGAACCCAGGGGTGTTCTACCTCCGAGCTATACGCCTAGCCCTTTATAGTTTTTATTTTGAAACAGGATCTCACTAAGATGCTGAGGGCCTCACTGAGTTGCTGAGGCTGGTCTTGAATCTGTGAGCCTTCTGTTTCAGCCTCCCAAGTACTGGGATTACAGGCGTGTGCTACTACGCCTGGCAAAAAGCAGAAAATTTATAAAACAATCTGCAAATACAGGAAAATGTGGCAAATATTACTTACTTGGCAGCATGAAAAAGACTGAATGGATATAATGATGTCAAAATTAAGGAAAAAGAAAATAGTTTCTAGAGATCTGCTACTTAAAAGACAGTCAAATCACTGGCCCAGTTGGTTCCAAAAGATAAATCTTGCAAACAGGTAAATAATTCAATGCCTGTAGATGTCTCTTAAAACTACCTAATTTACAAAGATACTGACAAAACTCTGCATATATTTTAAACAATTATGCCTTAATCTGGAGTTTTACTAAAATTGTTATGACTACAATTTGCAAGTAAGATAAAATAAGCATTTTTAATTGTAAGCTTTAAAATACCCCAGGAAAATTTGTTTTGAACTAGTTATAAATCTTATTTCAAATACCTAAGGAAGACTATATCTAAATAATTTTATATAACAGTTTTGTACCTGTGCTATAACTTCACTCGTCAGCACCTCTCTATAGATTTCCCTTTCTTAATATCAAGTAAAACCACTGTCAAATAAGACCAGGAACAATAGAAAACTCTCAACTGCAGCTCTCTGAACCAGTGTGAACCTGATGATATTCGTAAATGTTCCTTCAGGGTTTAACAATGCAGAATTCCCCTAACCATCTTCTAATTTAAAAGCATTTTACTTCACATGTAGCAACTTTTTTTTTTTTTTTTTGCGGTACCGGGGATTGAACCCAGGGGCGTTCTACCTCCGAGCTACACCCCCGGCCCTATTTTTTATCCTTTACTGAAACCAGGTCTCACAAAGTTGCGGGAGGGCCCACTAAGTAGCTGAGGCTGGCCGCGAACCCGGATCCTCCGGTCTCCACCTCCCAAGTACTGGGATTACCAGCGTGCGCCACCACGCCCGGCTCACATGTAGCAACTTAAAAGAAAAAGTAAGCTTCTGTCACAATCATCTACTTGTTGAGACCCTTTTCAAAGGCTGAAAGGATACGCCCTGTTATTTTCATGGGCAACAGCTTCCCGCAGGCAGGCGTCTTTGGCTTGCTCAAACTGTCTGGCATTTTTAAAAGCAACAGCTGAAATGGAAGAAAAAACATGAACTTTCTACTGCCATCACCAGAAAACCTCAAGTGAATCATTACTAAAATCTACATTTTATATGAAGTATTATAAAATATACTGATTTCAATCAAATACTTAGGAAGTTTCACAAAACTATAAAATGCTACTTTCTCTTAAAGCAATTTCCTTACAACTTTTTTGATTATATTTTATAAGTATTTTCAAAAAAATGTTTTTTAAGTTGCTATTGGCAACCCATCAGTACTACTTCCAATCGAAACCAAGAATTTCTAATGCCAACACTCTTAATACTACCAAACACCAGGCTGGTTCCCTAGTCATAAACGACACCAACTTACATCATCAGTTTTATATTGAGTAAGAAAAAGTGCTTCCATTATAGTTGATTTGATCATTTAGAAACTGAAGACCAAGAGACATATTAGTTTTCTAATAAATCTTCCCTTTTGGCACAGTCTTTAAATAAATATCTAACAATTGTGTCTTTTTTTTTTTTTGCGGTACCGGGGATCGAACCCAGGGGTATTCTACCTCCGCGCTACACCCCCGGCCCTATTTTTTATACTTTATTTTGAAACCGGGTCTCACGAAGTTGCGGAGGGCCTCACTAAGTAGAGACAGACAGAGAGAGAGAGAGAGAGAGAGAGAGAGAGAGAGAGAGAGACAGGGGAAGGGGGAGAGAGAGAGAGAGAGCTGAGGCTGGCCGCAAACCCGGATCCTCCGGTCTCCGCCTCCCAAAGTACTGGGCTTACAAGCGTGCGCCACCACACCCGGCACAAAGTGTCTTTTAAAAAACAATCCTTTATACTATTTAGGAATCTCTGAAAAAGAGACCTCACTGTTCTAAGAGTTACGTACACCCCCAGCAATCGTAAAAGTGAGATCGTCAGAAGAAAACAATTAGGAGGGGTCCTAAAATATCATCTTACAGATTCGGGAAAACTTACTAAGGGTTGCTTAGAAATTGAAGCATATGGTTAAGTGTTATTTCTTAAAAACACACTCTTAAAATTTTCTTTAATAACTTTTTGTTGTTTTGGTACTGGGGATTGAACCTTGGGCATTCTACCTCTGGGCTACATCCCAGCCCTATTTTATCTTTGAAACAGGGTCTAAGTTGCTGAGAGCCTCCCTAAATTGCTGAGGCTGGCCATGAACCTGTGATCCTCCTGTCTCACCCTCTGGAGTACTGGGATTACAAGGGTGTGCCACCATGCCCAGCTCAATAATTTATCTTTAAATATGGGATATAAACAATTTGCACAATATAAGATAAAGTTTACTCAGTATTTAAATAATAGTGCTAAACATTCATTTGTTGTCCTTTCTTTGACATACAAAATAAAACCCACACTATACTGATTTGTTTTAATATAATTAATTCTTCTTTCCTTTAGTGATAGATTAGAATTTGCCCCGAAGCACCTGACTTCTAGGTTCTCCACGCCAGGCTCACAAATGTCATCAGGGCTTTCACTGAGACATGACAGGAAGTGTGTTCCAGGTACTTCCAAACTGTGTTACTTTATTCATATGCAAAAGGATAACAGATATGGTGAAAGCTATCATATCATTTAATAATTAAAAATGATAGCTATCCAGCAAATTCCTTTTCTGTTGCATATTTCAGTCTTTATGTAACTTATAGATAGATACATTTATTGAAATATGTATACAGCTTAACAGTTCATGAACATTTAACAATGTATCTTAAAGTGAGGCCCAAAAAACACCTAACATGCCAAAAAACATGATTTGCTTAAGATGAGACAGAGTTAAAAAAATTCACTTGAAAAAAACTCTATTCAATAATAAGAAGTACAACAGAGGAATATAGCAAGACTATGGACGCAGAAATAACTGCAGTGGAAGAATACATAAAGACCGCTCAGAGGACAGCTGCGTCCCCAAGCCTGCCCTGTCTCTGTGACCATGAGGCAGGTGTCGGGGAAGCAGCGGGCGGCCTGGGCAGCTGATCTGCTCTGGCTTGCTTTTCCACCATTGAAGTCTCACAGGAAACACTAAGAGCAAGTGCTGCGCGGAGATGAAGCTGTGGGACTATTTGAAGATCGCACATTGCAGCCACAGGACTAGTCACAAATACCTGCTTTTCCGTATTCGGACGCAGCGCTGTCATAATCTGGCTTCCATTTTAAAAAACCAGTTTTCAGGCTAGAATGAAAGAAAGACACATTTAACACAAGTTACCAACTACACTCCTAAGTCAGAACCCTGCTTGTAATAACCATTTTAAAAAGGGAAGCCACTAGCCCAGCATGGTGGCGCACGCTTGTAATCCCAGTACTTGGGAGGCGGAGACCGGAGGATCCGGGTTCGCGGCCAGCCTCAGCTGCTTAGTGAGGCCCTCCGCAACTTCGTGAGACCCGGTTTCAAAACAAAGGATAAAAAATAGGGCCGGGGGTGTAGCGTGGAGGTAGAACGCCCCTGGGTTCAATCCCCGGTACTACAAAAAAAAAAAAAAAAAGGGAAGCCACAGGCACCAGCCCATCTTGCCCACCTCCATCCAGAGTCTTCACAATGTAACCCTGCCTCTTCCCTCCACTGTTACAAACGTGGTTTTCCTCTTTTGAAATATAATATCCAAATAGATACGAGTTCTCCATGCGGGGTCCCCAGCCCAGTAGCATCAGCATTACCTCGGAATGTGCTAGAAATGGGAATTGATGAGCCCTCCCCTGATCCACAGAACCAGAAACTCTGAAGGGGGTGCAGCAATCCATGAGCCCAGGTTAAGGGGAGCGCAGCGCCACAGCACCCTTAGCAGTGGAGGGGCTAGAGCAGGGTGCAGAGAAATGGAGAAGCCACCGGCATCCTCACACCCAGCCACAGGCAGGACCCCCGGGGAGACCATGCAGAGAAGACAGAAGGACTAAGGAAACAGCACTTGCAGGCGTGGGAGTCGGTCAAAAGGCCAGAGTAGCTGAAGGGACCAGGAGGATAACCAGAACGAGAGGACCACGATGGCCAAGCGAGGCCGCCTTCCAGGGTCAGGACGGCAGGAGCCACGTCCCAGGAAAACCAGTGTGGAGCCCTTATCTGACTTGCTCTTTTTGCAGTATTTTGCTTTTGGTTTAAAACAGTTTCAGACCTAAGAGTTTAAACTAACTCAGCGCTGTCAAACGTGGGTATGCACAAGAATGCCAAGCACACCTTAACTTCTAAATTTCAACCCCATCCGTGAAGCGTGCTTACGTGCAACACCGCTAGCTGCCTACGGATCAGGGGAGCCACTTACCTGAAGGAAGGGAAAGCCCGAGAGACCTCAGGACACGCTTCCTCTGGGGACAGCTGCACCAACTGCCCTGAGAATCTAGCATTTAAGTAACATTTTTTGTCTATTAAATTAATTTAACAATGTAACACCTAACATTTGTGTATATACTGCAACAAGATTAAAACTTGTAAGCAAATTTTCAAGATTACCAAGTATTTCATTGCTCAAAAAAATAAATCTTTAATTGCATGTCTACTCTAATCCACAAAATTAAGGAAAAGTGCAATAAAGTAAACATTTTTCTAAATTTTTGAAGCAGGATCTCACTAAGGCCTCAAACCTGTGATCCTCCTGTAGGAGGATTACAGGCGTGAACCACCACACCAGGCAATAAAACAAAATTCTAACCCTCCGCCCCTACCTCAAAGCACTTGTTATACTCTGTGTATTAACATAATTATTTAAGTCCCACCAAAAATAAGATAGGATCACTCACCTATCTACTGTGCTGTGCATGGAAAGAAACAGAGCTTTATAAAATACCAAAGACCATTCCCATGCAATGGGCAGCACTCGTGAAGAAGAGAGGGCCCTAAAATTATTTAGGCTGGATAGCTAATCTGTCAGCGATTTTTTACTCTTTTTTGCCCCAAAAAGTCAATAAGGAAATTGACCAATTTCCTAGGACAAAAGAAAACAGCAAAAAGCACTATTTTTTAGAGGCGATTAATTACAACACGTGGTAATACTAATCTATATAGAGAGAGAGATAGATTTTTTTTTTTTTTTTTGCGGTACCGGGGATGGAACCCAGGGGCATTCTACCTCTAAGCTACACCCACGGCCCTATTTTTTTTTTTTTACTTTATTTTGAAACCGGGTCTCACGAAGTTGCGGAGGGCCTCACTAAGCAGCTGAGGCTGGCCGAGAACCTGGATCCTCTGGTCTCCGCCTCCCAAGTACTGGGATTACAAGCGTGCACCACCACGCCCGGCTCTAAACACATTTTTTTTTTTGGTACTGGGGATTGAACCCAGAGGCATTCTACCTTCAAGCTATACTCCCAGCCCGATTTTATTTCTTTTTGGAAACAGGGTCTCACTCGGTTGCTGAGAGTCTCGCTAAGTTGCCAAGGCTGGCTTTGAACCTGTGATCCTCTTGTCTCAGCCTCCCAAGTACTGGGATTACAAGCGTGCGCCACCACGCTGGGCCTCACTAAGCAGCTGAGGCTGGCCCTGAACCCGGATCCTCCGGTCTCCGCCTCCCAAGTACTAGGATTACAAGCGTGCACCACCACGCCCGGCCTGATCTATATTATCATTAGAAAATAGAGAAAAAAAATCTGTTCTCCCAAACTCCTGGCCCATTTTCCCTGCCACCTATGAGCTACCCTGCCTGGAGGGCCTTAAACCTAAAACTTCAAGCCGGAGTCCCAGCCCTACCCACAATCACGTACACTCATGCATATGCCCTATGTAGGCCAAAGGCTTCTCCCTCCACTCCATCACTCCAGTTAGAACCCTAGGAGTCAAGCCAGGCTGGTGGCCCAATCCTGTAATCCCAGTTCTTGGGAGGCAGAGACAGAAGGATCCAGGTTCCAGGCCAGCATATGCTAACTTAGGGAAGCCCTGATTCAAAATAAAAAAATAAAATAAAATAGGGCTGGGGTGGGGGAGCATAGCTCAGAGGCGGAGTGCCCCTCGGTTCAATCCCCAGTGCCACCAAGGGGTGGGAGGAGACAAAAGAGATGAGACCAGGAGTCAAGCTTTTGCCTTGACATCCTGGCAAGTCATTAAAGTCCACAACTCTACTAGACGAGCGTTGCTTCGTCCTGCCCCGTTAGTTTAATGCTGGCCAGCACTGCTTCTCCCTGAAGTCACAGCCCACTAGCCTGTGTCCCGGCATCTCCAGCCACCTCCCCACCCCCAGAAGGGGAACTTCTTGCTGCGTGCGACCACGGCACCCACTGCACACCTTATTCTTGCATCTGTTGACGTCCCTGCTCTCCTAATTCTAAGCTCATGGGAATTCTAAGCTCGTGAGGAAAGAAGCACTTTTGGTCACCCCCGTCTCCCCAGTGGTTGGTACAGGTACACAGGGACGATGTGCAAACGTCTGCTCACTGAATGTGCCACAGTTCTCCCACAGTCCATTCTCCACGATGCTGCCCCACTTACTTTGCCCAAAACTAGCTGGGTCCACTGGTTATTCCGTCCCTAGAAAAGCTACAGCTCAGGGCCACCTCTCAGCCTGGCCCCGTTCCTTATTTATGCTCGCTCATCCCCTGCTCCTGCAACTACTGCATGGAGTGTAGTTTTCAGGCCTGTGGACATACATCCCGCATACAGAATCACTCAGGGGTTTTCCCTTAAAAATTCCTTGTTTTTCAAGCTTTGCTTAGAAACCATCTCTGCAAGACCTTCCTAAATTTTCCCAGGCAAAATAAACTTTGCCCTCTGTGTTATCAAAGCAGTTAACACAATTTTATGATCCTTGCCCCCCCCCCCAGGGTTCTACTTTGAAGTTTGCTCCCACTAGGAAGCGAGGTTGTTGTGCCTGCCCCTGCAGGAGAAAACCGCGACATTCCCTGCCCGGAAGTCATGTGGTCTAACAGAGTGCTAGAGCTTTCGCCGAGGAAACCCGCCCCTCCTTCGGCTGTGCAGCCCTGGGGTGGTCAGCAGAGGCTGCTCTGAGCCTTATCCCCCCTCTGTAAAATGGGAATCTCTATTTGGAAAGCCGGGAAGAGCTCAGAGTGTAAGACCGTGCATGTGAAGCACTTAAATAAGAGCACAATGTCCACTTTGTTATCAGTGATTGCTTGATAAAAATTTCGTTGGTATGACGAAAGTGGGGGGGGGGGATTAAGGAGAATTAGTTCATTTCCACCAATATTGTAGGGCGTCTCCGATCTACTGTACCAGAAGGTGGCAGAACAACACGCCAAGAACCAAGAGCCCCAAAACAGTACTTCGGCGGATGACAAGGGCTCACTGGGCATCTTCGGTCCCCAGCGCAACACAAGGGGCTCTTATAGAGAACTGGTTCTCAACAGGATGATTTTGTCCTCCAGGCGACATTTTTATTCTTATGGTACTGGGGATTGAACCCAGAGGCATTCTATCTAAGAGCGATATCCCTAGCCTTTTTTTTTTTTTTTTTTGAAACGGTCTCGCTAGGTTGCTGAGAGTCTCGCTCGATTGCTGAAGCTGGCCTCAGGACCTGCGATCCTCCTGTCTCAGCCTCCCAAGCACTGGGATTAGAGGTGTGCGCCACCCCATCGGCCCTAGGACATTTTTACAATGCTGTCATGGGGGAGGAGGGGAGCGCCCAGAGAGGCCGCTCGACTCTCCGCGGCGCGCAAGGCCGCCCGGTGCGCGGAGCCGGCGGGCCCCGAGCGCCGAGGCCTGCGCGGACCCCACCCCGCCGCCCGGCCGGCCGCGGGAGACTTGGCGGCGGGGATCGACTGCGCTCCCCGCCCGGCGGAGGTCCGCGGACCGGCCCACTCACTACTTCTCCGCCTTGGCCACGTGCTCCAGCCCCTCGTTAATCTTCTGGGCCGCCATGGTCACAGCCGGCGGGTCCTGGTCTGGAGCGCGATCGCGGGCGCGTCCGGCATCTACCGGGAGCCAGAAGGAGCCCGGCGCGTAGGCGTGGGAACGCCGCGGAGGATGCCGGGATGCGCAGTAGGAGACGCCTACGGAGGCCCGAAGAGCTCAGACTGAGGCCGCGAAGCGCAGACGGGCGGAAGCCCGGCCGCCTCGGTGGGAGACTGCGCAGGCGCACAGCGGCCCGCCACGCTGGGAGATTGCGCAGGCGCAGAGCGGCCCTCCACGCTGGGAGACTGCGCAGGCGCACAGGGGCAGGGCTGGTGTTATCCCTGGCTCCAGGAGCAAGCGGGTGCTGAAGCGAGGGCAGCCATTCATGCGTTTGCTCCTTCACTGAGCAAGTATGCAATGAGTACTTATTATGTGTCAGGTACTATTGTAGGCCCTGGAAAATCCGTAGGTATTAGGATGCACTCCCCCGGCCTACTGAATGTGAAAATGCACAGACCTGTAATCCCAGTACTTGGGAGGCTGAGACAGGAAGATTGCTGGTTCAAGACCAGCCTCAGCAATTTAGCGAGACCTTCAGCAACTTAGCGAGACCCTGTTTCAGAATAAAAAGTAAAATAGGCTGGAGATGTAGCTCAGAGGCAGAATGCCCCTGGGTTCAATCCCCAGTACCAAAACAAACAAAATCAGAAAATGCATTAGATCCTCTCCGTAGAGTTAGTTGGCCTTGTGACTTATGACAGTTGAAGTTTCTCTGTCGTATGGCTAGAAGAGTGTTCATTTATCCAATATGCTTTTGAGTGCCAGTTATATGGCAGTCAATGAGGAAAACAGACTGTCGGCCCTGGTTCCTGTCAAATAATCCCTCAAATGCTTCAAACTGTGAGAGGGTCACTTGCAGTGGTCTGGTAGAAATTATAGCTTGAAGTTTAGTTGGCCCCATTAGTGATTAATGGTGATTTCAATGTCCACATTGCTGTTTCCTGTGTCCACATGGCCTCTCAGTCTCTCCCCACCACTGGTCTCTTCTTACACACAGCCCATCCTCTGCAGTAATTTGGATCACTGTCCCCCAAAAGCCTACATGCTGAAGGCCTGGTCTCTGGGACCTTGAGGTCGGGCCTAGGGGAGGAAGTTAGGTCATTGGGGGTGTGCCCTCAATCAGGGGAGAGAGACCCCGGCACTCCTCTCCCCTCTCTTTCACCTCCTGGCCACCCTGAGGTGAGCGGCTTCCTCTCCCACGTGGTCCCGCCAGGACATGCACAGGCCCCCAAACAAGAGGGCCACGTGACCATGGACTGGACCCTCCGATGCCCTGAGCCAAGATAAACCTGCCTTCCTTACATGCTGACTATCCCAGGTAGTTTTACAATAAGAGAAAGCCGACGAACACAGACGCCCATTCCCAGACCCTTAGTAACTAGTAGCTGTGTGCTCGCCAGTGCCACTAGAAACACCCCACTTTCCAACCTCCTGTCGGTCCACCCCATACCTCCTAGTGCCAGTAGATCTCCACCTTCAACAGATTCCTCAACCTTGGCTGGCTGTGGGGGTACACACCTGAAATCCCTGTACTCAGGAGGCTGAGACAGGAGAATCACAGGTTCAAGGCCAACCTCAGCAACCAAGCAAGACCCTGTTTCAAAATAAAAAATAAAAAAGGGCTGGGGGTGTAGCTCAGAGGTGGAATGCCCCTGGGTTCAGTGACTAGTACCCCAATAAATTGTCACCCCTTTCCTATCTCTCTGCTCTAACCCACACTTCCCTCTTTTCCCAACATCAACTCCACACCTGTCATTTTAGCCACGATTTTGCATCTACTGTTGATTCCCTTGGCTCTCCCTCCCGCCTTCCTCCAGGCCTGGAAAAAGCCCAGCTCTCCTCCTCCTCTGGATCTGCTCGTCTGCTTCTCTCCACCAAATGATCGTGGCTGGAGAGAAACAAACACGCGCTGCCACATTACTCCCCTTGACGATCTGTAGACACCACAGCGACCTTCGGTGCTGAGGAGCTGTTACATGATGCGCCTGGTGAAGGCGCTGCCCACACGCTGGCGCGCTCAACACCGTCTCCCCGACCCCAGACTCCAAGCGACCCCTGCCAGCCTGCCAGCGCTCGCTTCTTGTTCAATAGAAAATACTAACTGCAAGAGCGCTTCCCTTTGGCCCCGCTACTCCAGCTACCAGTCTAACAGAATCTCTGGCGACCCTGGCGAACTGGCCGAGGACCTCGTCTCTGTCCTACGTTGTCTGGTGAGTGTAAGTAGCACCCGCATATGAGCCCCCCCCCCCCCGTTATTTGGTCATTTGGCTGTGGCTTCCTCATATAAAGGCAGCAGCGTTTCCAGAGGGTAAAGTATAAGCTGCAGGCTCCTGAAGCCTGGGCCGCGGGACCAACCAAATGTCGCCTCGGACACATTTTATTAGGCAAGTCCAGATCCAAGAGGTGGGAAAATAGAAAGCTGCAAAACACCGTGGCCATGACTTCCAGTTCCCGTGATTCTGGGACGACCATTCTCTTGACGGGGGAGATGGTTATGGTGCCGACGTTTCGATCTGGAATGACTCCCCACGGCCCAGGTGTTAAAGGCTTGGTCCTCAGCTTGGAGCTACTGGAAGGCGGGGCCTAGTGGGAGGATTTAGGTCATGGGGGTCCTATTGGAGTGGTTGCAGTGATTTCTTCGACTTCTTGTCTGCTTTCATTTGCTGACCAAACCTTCTCCACATTTCTCTCAGTCTTTTGTGCTCTATCAAGAAACTTCGAGCCGGGCGTGGTGGCCCACGCTTGTAATCCCAGTACTTTGGGAGGCAGAGACCAGAGGATCCTGATTCGTGGCCAGCCTCAGCTCTCTCTCTCTCTCTCTCTCTCTCTCCCTGTCTTTCTCTCCCCCCCCCCTTAGTGAGGCCCTCCACAACTTCGT